>PVHP010038226.1:0-16970 GCA_004024765.1 Zapus hudsonius | reverse complement strand
CCTGGAGGACTCACTGGCTTTTGCGAGCTGGTCAACGCTGGTGGCCTCCAATCCTACGGATCCTGTGCTCTGAGGTGTCTGGATTCAGCGGGCAATCGCAGCTTGTGTCCACGCTCTGGATTCCTGCTGTATCCCCTGGCCCTTAATCCCCGAGAAGTGTGCGGCGTGTTTACTAGTCAGCCATCTTTTCCCTCTCTATCCGCAACATTTCTTAATGTCATCTTTGACACGATACAGACAATAGACTGGAAAACTTTGACAATGAAATCAAGCACTAGAGACACTTCTTACCTGGGAGAGGGTTAGTGACAATCTGTAAACAGTGAGGAAGAAAGGCATTGTAGTGTCTCTCCTGAGAAGAGAAAGAGAATTATGGAGATACTTAACAGTTCAGTGACTGTGGTCCCAGCCACAGAGAGGGATCTGCAATAATAATGGGTGCTTAGCTGGTTATAGTTCATCACTGTTCCACTTTTCATGTACCTACACTAGGTGGTTTTTAGCTACTAAAAGAACTAGAATTTTCCAGGGCTTCTTCAAAAGGTTATAATTTCCAATGAAATTGTAAAAAGTGTTAGCAATCCTCACATGCACATAGAGGGTTGAGAAACATACATAACATCCTTGTTCATACAGTGCTGATTACGAAGTACAGTCAAGGGGCTGGGGAGATGGCTCAGCAGTTAAAGCTTGTGTGTAAAGCCTGCAAGGCTGGCTTCAATTCCCCAGCACCCACAGAAAGCCACATGCAAGTGACACATGCACAGGAAGTCCCAACAAGCCTGTCACTGTGGGCCACAGAGCCAGGGGAATCCAACCCTACCAGCTAGTCTGGACATTTTTGTTGACGTCTGAAGGTTCATTGGCAATGACAAGAGACCCAGTATTAAAGAAGGTAGCTCCACACACTTAGAAGTTGTCCTCTGACCTCCACATATGTTTCACAGCCAACCACACAAATATAATTATTTATTTATTATTTTTTCAAATATGCACATGCACAGTTGATGGTCATGAATCACTTCTTGTTGTGACATCCTTGTGATGTCACAACTGAAGAGACCACTGTTGTTCTCACACCTACCATAATGGTGCTTTAAGAATCTCAGCTGTTTGCTCAGTGTAAGGATAAGAAGGGAATACACGTTGTGCTGAAAAAACTCAGCATATATGCAAAGAGAAAAGCGGTCAGAGAAAATTCCCCCTGAACAAAATTGGAAACCACTATCCAAGGGCCAAGGACACAAAGCAAGAGTCCTCGGGATTGGCTCAGCCACAGGTCACCATGAATGATGTCATTGCCACACAAAAGGCTCAGGTCTAGGCACTTCCATGTGACCTTGACATTGGACATTTGCTCGCTTGGAATATACGGAAAGCATGCTAATTTTTTTTTAAGTACTAGGTGATGGTGATCAGTGTTACATTTCATAATATCAATGTTATATAAAATCCCTTCAAAATGACCACATTCGTTAGGAAAGTTTATTTCTAAAGATCAAACTGTCAATGTAGTTATAAAAATTAACATATTTTGAAATGGTAAAAGGTTTTCTATCACTGAGCTCTTTGGCCTCCAGACTTTGTAATTTGAAAGTGAAGAATGGCTGGGCACAGTGTCTGCAGAGATGAATGACAGGATTGAAAATACACCATCACACACTTGTGAAAATTAGCCCAGAGCCAAGGAGAGATATTGCCGCTGAGGTTTCTTAGCAAGCAGCTGAGGAGCCTCTGAACACATAGAAGTGATGATAGCTGAAGAGCTAAGGGCAGGTCTTGGAAGGTTAATAGGGCTTCCACAGCTTGAACCCAACTAACACAGCAGATGTGGGAAAGCTGCATGCCAGGCATCTGGAAATTGCTGGAGGGAGTGCGTAATCAGAGGAGAGCAGATACACTTGGAAGATCAAAGAACTGAAGAATATCCAGGATGGAAACAGAAGCAGAAAAATGAAGCTCTCCTGATAAGGATGGGGGGAGAATAATAATGCCAGGCATTGAAATATGGCAATAGATATTTGGATGTTTTAAATAAAATTAAAAATCTACACTGCCTACCAGGTTCACTTAAAGGTATTTGGGCTGGAAAGATGGCTCAGAGGTTAAGGAGCCTGACTGCAAAGTATAATAACCTGGGATCCACAGTACCAGCCATATGTACAGCATGGCACGTGCATCAGGAGTTCATTTGCCTCTCTCTCTCTCTCTCTCTCTCTCTCTCTCTCTCTCTCTCTCTCTCTCTCTCTCATCTCTGTCTCTGTCTCTCTGCTTGCAAATAAATAATTTTTAAAGTCTTTGGTCAGCAGCAGGTGGGCGTGTTACAGAGATGGTTCAGCAGCTAAAGATGCTTTCTAGCAAACCTGGCAGCCCAAGGTTGAGTCTCCAGCACTCAAGTAAAGCCAGACACAAAGTGGTATGTGCAATGCACCTGTAATCCCAGTGTGCCTACAGAACTTGGGGAGGCAGAGCCGGAAGAATCCAGAAGCTAGCAGCAACAGCAGCATCAAAAATAATGAGAGACCCTATCTCAAAAAGAAGACGCAAGAAGGAGAATCCACACACCAAGACTGCCCAATGACCCCCATTCACACACATAAACACACACACAAATACACACAATTTTAAAAAATTAATCTGATTCATAAGAGCAATCATTTCCAGAGTGTGATCCACTTGCATATGACAGACCTGTGAGGTGATATCTTGAATCCCACTACAGACCTTTATCAAAAACTCTTAATCAGACGCAGAAAAAAGTTGGTAGGGTGATTGAGAAAATTGTAACGACACATGAAGGAAAATGCCATAATGAGACCCATTACTTGGTTTACTCACAGTTATCTTCTCCTTGATGGGATGAGACACCCCACCAAAAGCAGCTCATAGAAGGAAAAAGGGTTTATTTGGGTTATAGTCTCAAAGGGAAGTTTCATCCAGGAGGAAAAGCATAGCAGAGAAGAGGCTGGATGTTAATAGTGGGAAGACTTCAGAAATCTAGCAAGTTAGAGAACCTCCAAACCCAGGCTTTCCCCCCCACCGGCTGGGGATTGAGGATGAGGCTTAACCACAGACACATGAGGAAAATGGGGGACATTTCACATTCAAACCACTGCATTAACTTAAAAAATTAACTTATGGAAAAATGAGATGAGGGACCCCTATAAAGTAGACTTGGACATGCTTCAGTCGTGATGCTGGCCACAAGACCCCCAGGTTGGGCAAGGCCAGAGTGTATGTCCATTCATGTACTTTCTACCAAGGTCTCCCTCAGGAATGGACATACCTATCTTTTAAGTAAATCACTCCCTACATTTATTTCCCCCCTACAATTGCAGTAAAAGATGATGTGAAGTAGACAGTATTTCCAAAGTTAGTGTGCCCTCTTGGAGCTTAGAGTTGGGGGAGAAAGAGGCCTGTTTTTCATAAGATATATTTTCCTAAGTTAGTGAAAACCTAGACTATTCTGCACTGTAAGTTCTCTAAAAATATCTTTGTTAATATTTTTGTTTCCCAGTAGACCAATTAGTCCCTGCTGTATTCTTTACTATTTCATTTTATTTTTAATTTACAGATTATAATTGTGTATGATTATGTGGTACAATGCTATTTTTTATTGTCCATAATGAGTTACATTATTTAATGGGCAAACAATATTTTGACACCTGCTCATTATTGAATAATCCAGACTAACTATCGTATCTACTATATAGCTACTGTATCCCTTATTTGGTATGAGGACACTTAAAATCCTCTTCTGAGAACAATTTTGAAACATGTAACACATTATTACTAACTATAGTCACCTCGTGCATAGAACTCTAGAATAATGACTCCAGTGTCACTGTAACTTTGTTCCTGTTTTCCTGTTGGCCAGTGATTTCCCTTTTCCCTATCTCTTGACCTCTCTGCTCCAGTCTCTAGTGAGCATCATCCTGCTTTCCACATGTGTGAGTCTGAATTCATTTATTTGAGAGAGAGAGAGAGAGAGATGGGCATGCCAAGGGCCTCCTGCCACTGCTAACAAACTCCACTTTGTGCATCTGGCTTTACATGGATAGTGGGGAATTGAACTTGAGCTGGCCGGCTTTGCCTTTAACAACTGATTCATCTCCCCATTCTAAGTTGGATTTTCTTTTTAGATTTTACACACTACAAGCAAGAACATATGATGTTTTTCTCTCTAATTAGACTATATACTCAAGGGCAAAAAGATTCTACCATTCCTTTATACTCAAATTGAGTTTACTAAATACTTATCTGAAAGAATTTACAGTCCCAGTGAAACTCAGAGAGAAAATGATTGAAATCATAAATAATCCTTTAAATGAAAGAAAAAATCTATGCAAATATATAACAGGAAAAGACAAACAGAAAAATGACAAAAGGTATGATATTTTTGTAACTATCTGAAGAACAATTCAACACTACTGAGAGTCATAAACATAGCTAATAGAACGATACCCCTTGCTCTTAGTAAGATACTGCTGTACAGGTGTAGATCTCTTCAATCCCAGAAGAAATCAAAGGGAATCACACACATAGTAGGTTTCACACCCCCACCCTGCTAGCACTACCCCCTCCTACAGCAGAGCCGGAAGTCGGACTGGTTCTGAGTTCAAAGGCTTCGTTTCACTTTTATGCTCTATAATCTCTTGAAAAATCTCCCAATTTAGGTACACTGGATTGAACAAGTTGCTGCAGTTTAGACTAAGAACACATGGCAATTAAAATATTGTGTCTGGGGAAAGAATAGTGTATTTCTAGTGCTATGCAGATGTTCAAAAACCTAAATTCTGGAACACAGCCCATCTAAAACTGGAGAGTTGCCTTAGGCACTTAAAGACAGAAAAGAAAATGCATATATTTTAATGAGACTTTTACCCTTAGAACCTTGGGGTTCTGAAATGTTCCCTACAGAAATGCAAAATATGTATTAAGCTGAAAATATCAGCAACATCAGCAAGTTGTTGAAAGCTGAAATATAAAGTGAATATGCATTCTTGTGATTTGCTTTGTGTGGTGCTATTATGCTGATAAGTTCATTTTTTAAAAGTAGGTTGTGTTTCAAAGAGCCAGAAATGAGAAAATGACAAGGATATTTATTTGAAGAAGCTGAAAATTAAAGAAATAGAAAAATTCACATCTGCTATTGAAATAAAAAAAGTCTTGTTTACTGTTAAGTAGAATTGCAGGCAGCTGTCTAGAGATGTCTGCTTTGCATGGCTTTATGACAGCATTCACCTCAGGGCCTCCTCCGTTGGAGATGGCATTTAACCAGAAGTCAGGTGGTTCTGGTGTATCCAGGGAGGGCCTTGGTCAAGCAGGTACATTAGTCCTTGCCCTACATTTTTTAAGTATTTTATTTATTCATTTTCAAGCAGAGAGAGAAAGAGAGAGAGAGAGAGAGAGAGAGAGAGAACCAGGGCCACCACCTCGTGGGTCTGGTTTATGTGGGTACTGGGGAATTGAACCCGGGGCCTTAGGCACTAGAGGCAAGTGCCTTAACTGCTGAGCCATCTCTCCAGCCCCTTGCCATACATTTTGATCTTTCTCGCTGGTCTGGTTCATGGTTTAGAGAGCATAACCTAAGTCACCCTCCAGTAGAACTCTTCCTATTTCATCTAGAAGCATAAATTGAAGGAAAATGATTTAACTGAATATAAGCCACCTAGGACATTTTGTGCTTTGCAACCAAAAGCTGACCATCTATCTTAAAGGTTCCATTATTTTTTTTTCTTTTCATTTTACACTCCAGCAATGATCTCATTTTCTGAGAAGTCATTCAAGAAAGAAAACTCTTTGACATGCATTGCCAAATAATCATTTTTAATTTTAAAATTAAAATAATAAGATTACACATTGTCATTGTAAATATTCCAAACATTCAGAAGATAGTAGTGCAAAAACAAAAGCCCCCCTTCAGTTACAAGGGTTCCAAATACTGCATGCATGACAAATATATAAGGACAAATATAGATTTGTACCTATATACACTATCTATATTTTCTCACAAATTAGACTGTGTTATACCAAAACTTAACACCTTGCTTTAAAAACTTTAAAACTTGGAGATCATGATCAGTACATAAGATTTTAAAATATTTTTATAGTCTCCGGTACTTATTTAACAATCCATTGGAACAATATGCCTATAATCTCAACACTCGTGAGGCTGAAGTAGGAGGATCATGAATTTAAGGCCAACTTGGGCTGGAGTAAGTTCCAGGTCAGCCTGGGCTAGAGTGAGACTCTACCTCAAAAAGGCAAAAGCATGGTTGTAATGGTGCATGCCTTTAATCGTAGTATTTGGAAGGTTGAGGTAGGAGGATCACCATGAGTTCATGGCTAGCGCAGAGCTATAGAGTGAGTTCCAGGTCAGCCTGGGTTACAGTGAGACCCTGCCTCAAAAAAAGCAAAAATTTTTTTAAAAATTAAAGAAAAACACACAAAGATCTACTCCATTGCTTTCCTTTATAAAATGGTTGTCACATTTATTTTGTGGTCTTTTTAAATGTGCCCACAAAATCTAATATACTACTGCTATAAAGAGGTAAATTCTCATTTTCCTCATCTTAAATATGATTTTCCCCATAATTACTAATTTCTAAGACATATAATGTGTGAAAAGTGAAACATGGGGGCTGGACAGATAGTTCAGCATTTAAAGGCCTTGCTCAAAAATCCTGATGGAACACATGTGAAACCAGATGCACAAAGTGGTGCATGCATCTGGAGTTCCTTCGCAGTGGCAGGAGGCCCTGGAATGACCATTCTCTCTCTGTAGATAGATAGATAGATAGATAGATAGATAGATAGATAGATAGATAGATGTAGATATAGATATATGAGATAGAGATAAAGATGATATATAGATTAGATAGATATAGATGATATAGATATAAATAGATAAATATAAATAGATATATATAGATAGATGGATATAAATATAAATATGTTGTTTGCATGTTTTTATTCAGGCTGTTCTATAATTTTCAAAGTCAATTTGATTTCTCGAAACAATGTTGTGAGAAACTATCAAATAATTTTTCGCATTTTGTCTTTCGAGGGGATTGGAGACATTTCCCTGAATAACAGAGGATAACTTGAAGATATTTCTCCTCTTTTGTATTCATTTTTTTCTGCAGTAGTTTGATCTTGTGCACCACTGAATTTTAATTTGAATGGCCTGGAGCCTCATCTTTTGAAACCCTTTGGAAATACAGACAGCCAGTTATTTTATTCCTAGTCACAGGAGGGTTTTTAAAAAGTGAAGATTCATATCCTAAGTATAAAAGCTATTCTCATTTCCAATAAAATGAAATTTTCCCTTTGAAAGCTTATTTAAATAATATATTACAATTTATATATTTACATATGTGCAGAGTGTTGGACTTGAATTTTTTTAATTTTAAAGAAACTACACAAAATAGACAGGTATAGTGGTATATATAGCCTTGTACTACGAGACCTTGAGAAGCAAAGGAAGTAGAATCAGGAATTTGAGGTCAGACTCAGCAGCTACATAATGAGACCAGACTGGATTACAGAAGACAGACACTTTCTCAAAACAAACAACAAAAAAGAAACTATAGAAACTAGAATAGATTCCCATGAACAGAAACTGATAGAAATACATGCAAAACTAAAAGTAAAGCTGCAAGCTAGCTTATCTGTAATAAGACAAGAAAATAAACAAGGTATGGTGGTTTATGCCTGTAAACTCAGCAAACAGGAGGCTGAGCTTGAGGCTAGCCTCAATGAGACTGTTAGAAATCAATAATAATAATTCCCTTAAGTCATTAATGATATATTTCTGCAAGCCACATCCCCAGAGTCTTGAGTCTCATGATGACCCTCCAAAACAACCCTATTAACGAAAAGATTGCATTGTTTTTCCTAAAGGTAGGACAAACATAAACAAAGCTATAATGTGTATTCGTGAATAGAAACCATCAGAGGCACTGAAGTCGAACACGCTGCTGCCTCAAATGTCAGAATCCATGCTGATCTGTCAGTGCTTGAGAACAATGGACGTGAGAGAGAAAGAGCAGGGTGAGTCTATTACACACATTTTCACACAATTAATTAGCAACTGATAAAGCTTATGGCTATCTTCCAGATTTTGCCTTTTCTGTTTCTTTGTGTATTACTTAAAATGACGTCATAAGAGATGCATGCAAACATAGAGTTTGGGATTTGTATTTTTATAAACTGGAAAGGAGAGTTAACTTTCTATGAACACAATCCTCCGCCATTGGTGACATCCACTGAGAGGCCATTTCTTACCCTATTATGGAGATGTAGTCTAATTGATGATCATTTCCCCCAAACTAATGCTGAATCTCTTCATAAGACCAGATTCACAATGTGATTTCAATAATCGGTTTTCAGAGTGGGAGTTTTTAGAATTCGTCACCACACTGTCACAACACCCAGCTATCCTCCCTGTCAGTCCCCTTGGGAACCATAGTGGGTTTACAGCATGACAGATGTCCCCAGAGAGGGATGCAGCCATGGAACTGTAAAAGGGTAACAGCTCCTGACAGACCTACATCCAGGAAAGCAATTCTGCCACCAATTTACCTAAATGGCCACAGGCAACAGGTGACAATAAGCTAGAAATGGAGACCATAACTGAGGGCTGAAGATGTCTGCACTTTTAATAATAGCAAGGACTTTTTAAAAGTCCTTACTGAAAAAACAGAAGCACATTCTCAATAAAATCTTGTGCTAAAAATGATGAAAATCACATCTATGTTATGATTATTAATGTACAATTTCCACCACTATGTGAACAGAAATGAAATGGACTGTATAAAAATAGATTTCATTTTTTAATGACTGAATTCTGAGTACTTTCTGCTTTTTCTAATTTTCAAGTTTGTTGCTGCTAACACACTGTCTATACAACACACATCTATAGTACA
Source organism: Zapus hudsonius (assembly GCA_004024765.1). Taxonomy (NCBI): domain Eukaryota; kingdom Metazoa; phylum Chordata; class Mammalia; order Rodentia; family Dipodidae; genus Zapus; species Zapus hudsonius. The sequence goes on along the minus strand of PVHP010038226.1, from coordinate 8,040 downwards.
AGATTCATCCTGAAATTGGAAAAGAATTATGGCTTTATATTTTTCCAAGCTGAAACTGTCCATATTTTAATTAATGAGCTTTTAAAATGGTACTTTTAACCTTTTGGTTTACTCGACCCAAGTTAAAGGACCTTCAAGTTGGTAATTTACCGATTTTGAAATGGAGTTTCTAACTGGTTTCTATGGAAGTTTACAGAATGCCAGTTGTACTGCTTACTTTTCCTATTGCTGTGACAAAGACTAGGTAAAAGTAGGTTCATGATTTGAGGGTACAGCTCAGCATGGCAGGGAGGAGCTGGCAGCAAGGGTGCTTATGCCTTGGGTGGCAGGTACATGAGGCACCTGATCACAACCCATCAATCAGGAAGCAGAGATGGAGAGATGCTGCTCAGCTAGCTTGCTTGGTATTTTTAAAAATAAATTTATTTATTTATTATTAATAAGTGAAAACACTGTATGAACAAGTCTTGTGTTGGTACCCCCATTTCCCTCCTCTCTGTCCCCAATACAATCCACTGAGGCCCCTCCTCAGTGGGATTGCTGGAATGCTCCTTGGATGGAGGGCTATGAATTGTGCAAGCAGTAAACAGCATTTTTTAGGGAGGCCATACCTCTGGATGTTCCCCCCACTACCATGACTCTTCAATCTTTCCACCTCCTCTTATGCAAAATTCCCTGAACCATGGTGAGTGAGTTTTAAGTCTGCTTTACTGTTGATCTCTTAAGAGTCTCTGGGTTTCTGCTTTGAGCTATTTTGAGTATCCTCAGTGTCTGTCTCCATTTTCTTCGATTGCTTGTCTGACTTGCTGTGGAAGCAGCGCTCTTGCTCATCTCTCCACTCCCTCTATGATTTCACCTGGACCCTAGATGATGTGTTAGGGGTGGTTCATCTCCTGCCTGGGAGTCAACCATCATCTCAGGTCTTGTTGGTGGAATTGAGTTGTCCATGGTCCTCCCTGCCTTCTGGTGCTCTCCTCTCCCCAACCCCCAACATACTGGTGTGATTACATGTTCATCATTTGACCCTGCCTCTTTTGTTTTTCTTTTTGTTCAATCTGGGCCCCCAGTCCACGGGATAGTGTGACTCACATTCTGGATGAGTGTTCCCTTCTCATTTAAAGTTCTCTGGAAACTCCCTAAAAGACATGCCCGGAGCTGTGATTCCTAAGCACTTCCATGTCTAGTCAAATTAATGAAGATTGGCCACCCCAAGTCCATCCCTGTAAAATAAGAAAAATGGTTTTATACTTCCAATGGACATTGGCACAGAGAAAACCTTCCCATTCCAAAAAGAAGGAAGATGAAACAGAGAGGGAAAATGACATTTTTCTTCTCTCTCTCTCTCTCTCTCTCTCTCTCTCTCTCTCTCTCTCCCTTCCTTCCTCTCCACCTCCCTCTCTCTCCCTCTCCAGTAACCAGACCATAGCCTGGATAGTATACTGTGTTGAAATTTCCTCTCCCAAACTAGTCTAGTGCTTTGAATTCAGCTTCATGTAGGTTCTCACGACTTGTGCAGAATACAACCAGATTCTTTGTCATAATAACATTAATGGCCTTTTGTCTAATTCCTGATAGAATCCTTGTTCTGCTCTGAAACCTCTTGAACATAATAATGTTTACTGTATGGACTGTCGGCATTCTGGTCTTCTGAACTCCCACCAGAATGATCCACTAAGCTCTGCTTATAGAACTCTAGGGAGTCTCTAGCCCACAGCTCCAAATCCTCAAGATTCTGCCCACAAACCAGTCCAAAAGTCCAGGAAGCCCATGGCCAGGTAAACCAAAGCAGTAGACCCACTTTGTATCAATTTAGTTTTCATCAATTTCAATATTGTTTACTTTTCTCATTACTTGTAAAAATATAATTTTAAAAAGCAATTTCAGGAAAGAAAGCTTTATTTTGGCTTATGGGTTGAGAACATCATTCATGATGGCTGTATTAGCTATTCTAGGTGTGGCATCTGGTATTCCTTTGCAATGCCAAGAGGTGTGTATCCCCACCCCCCACATACACACATATACATCCAAATAAAAATATTAAAATTTTAGAAAAGAATGATATAACCTGAAAGAAACAGGAACAACAAACAAACAAATGAAAAACAATTTAAGCTGCTAATACAGTTTAAAAACTGCAAACAAAGTAAGTTCATATTTTTTTTGGGGGGGGGTTCAAGGTAGGGTCTCACTCTAGTCCAGGCTGACCTGGAATTCACTGTATAGTCTCAGGGTGGCCTTGAACTCATGGCGATCCTCCTACCTCTGCCTCCCGAGTGCTGGGATTAAAGGCGTGCGCCACCACGCCAGGCTTGTTCATGGTTTTAATCTGAAAAATTTTCCCATTCATCTAGAGCCAGACAATGTGATAAGCAGTGGATGTTTTAAAAGATGAATAATTCTTCCTAGGCTTGGTGGTACATGGAATTAAGCCTACTACTTGGCCCCCAGCTGATGGAGTCTTTGGGTGGAGGAGGTGTGTGTCTAGAGCTTGCCTTGAGGTTTATTAATCCAGCCCATGGAGTGTCGATAGTTGACTCTTGATTCACTCATATGCCCCCCCCCACTATGCTTTTGTTCTACCAAGAAAAAAAATCCCCTCAAAACTGTAAGCCTGAAATAAACACTTTCTTTCCATATGCTGCTTCTGGTCATGTGTTTTGTCCCAAAAATGAGAAAGTAGCTGCTACCCTGGCATAAAAGAACTGATGAGATGTAGTTTGTGCTGCAGGATCCTTATTCAGGAGAGAGAAGGAAGCGATATTGACACCTGAAAGGGATGAATGAACTTGATTATAAATGTTGGATCAGTAAATCAGAAATGTCAATAAAGTCAGTGACTAGAAGTGAATGGAGAGCTATCAGAGAAAATGCTCATTGTGTCCCTCCATGATGTCCCCTTCATTCCTCCTCTCAGAAGTGAAATAGCTCAGTTTGTGACTGCACTTAAGATTGATCAGTAGGTAGTGCATTTCCAGGTGTTCCTCAGAAGCAGGTAAGATCACCAGACCAAACTTCAGCTAAGAGGATGGGCATAAGGAACAAGGACAACTTTGGGTCCCATCCATTAGTTAATCATAAATAAATAATAACTTGCTATCCTTTTATGAATTTTTTCTGGAGGGCTAAAAATTATACATGGTAGAGTAAGCTAAATTCAAATATATTACCAAAGATAGCTTCCTAGGTGATTTCAGAACTGAAGGATAGAACAGTGAACATCTCTGGGCACCCTTGGACCTCTTGTGCACTGCTGTATGAGAGTTTGAAGTCTTCCCTTTCTGTCATCTTACCCTGTGACAAATCCATGAGTTACCAGGTAACTGGAATAACAGAAACTTCAATCAGACACTAGAACACGAAGTTCTGTGCCTTCTCGACTGATATCATTCTGGGGTGCAAGTGGTAGGTGATGGGAGCTGGATGTTGAGAGGAAGTCAACAGAACAAAGATTGGAGGGACAATCTGAATTTAGATTCAAATGGCAATTTATGTAGGTACTGAAAACACTGACTGAAGCCAGGCATGGTGGTGCACGTCTTTAATCCCAGCTCAGGGGAGTCAGAGGTAGGAGGATCGCCCTGAGTTCAAGGCCACCCTGAGACTAATAGTGAATTCCAGGTCAGCCTGGGCAAGAGGGAGACCCTACCTCGAAGAACAAAACCAGAAAAGAAAAAGAAAAAAAAAAAAAAGGAAAAGACACTGACTGAGAATAGGAATGAGGATGGCAGGTGAAAATGGCAAGTCACGTGACAGAGTCCTTGAGGAATCAGAATCCTAAGGGGTAGAAGGAAAATTGCTGTGAGCCTCATGGTCTTGGGAGGCTTTTCCAGAAACTGGGAAAAGGATGTTACAGAAGTGGGAATCCAGGCCACTGGGGTTTGGAGCCCAGATGCTATTGTTAATGCACTTGGAAAATTGTTTAATATCTCTAGTTCAAAGGACTCTTGCCTGTAAGAGGAGAGAATGGTATTACATGGTTTCTTTATAGTCCTAAAATTTCAGGATTTCAACTGAGAATTGAATCAAAATCCCATAAGAGGAAGAGGAGGCCAGTATTCTTCTTTCGTAGTTTCACATTTAATGAAACGCAAGCTAGTGGCCCTTGGGAAGAGCGACGCAATAGCGCATCAAGAAGTCACTTCCTCTCTCCAGCACAGAGGCTCAGCTTCCAATTTGTTCCCTCTGTATCCATGAGCTGGGTTCACAGCTGTGTGAGCTGATTCCCAATTATCATGATTTGAGGAGGGAAAAAATCTAAACCCAGAAAGAAATAAGGCCCGTGGGGGGAGGACAGCTTGGTGCAAGTAGGTAGTATCTTTCCTGAATTTTCTCTGACCTGCATGATGGAGTGGTTGCTTATACAATAGCATTTTCTTTCCCTCGGCTACTTTGATGTTTCCTCTGATGTTTCAGTAAATTTCCCTGTTCATTAGTCTTTGAATCAAATTGTGTGTGTGTTCATTTCAGGTAAGTACAAACACATATATTCAACAATCAGCATGACTAGTTCTCCAGGCTTTCAAGTCATTTAATTACATTTTTGATAAATGAGTGTTACCAGTGAGATGATGTTTTAAATGCTCTGCTAATGAGTCCAAGCCTGGCCTCTTTCAGCTTTGGTAATGACGTATTGCTTCTTTCCACTTCCCTCCTTCAGCTAGACTCAGATAACCTGAGTGATGGGCTCCACTTCCACCCCTTGCCCAACACTCTGTGTTTTCTTTCCTTTTCAAACAAGAAATACAGCTGCATGAGATAAAATTGGGATCAATCTCTAAGACAAGGATGGAATTTAATACACGAAATTTGCCTCTCTAACCTATTTCAAATCCATTTTTCTTTCTACCTCTAATTTTTGGTAACAAATTCCTGTGGCATCACTTTTCTTTTTTGGTCACTGTGAAACCTCTGGTCTTGGGTTTCTCTACATCCAACAGACTCTCATTCTTTCATTCTTCCCACGATCACAAGATGTCGCATGAGGTGAAATTAATGCTTTAATCAGGAGAGGGGAGGGTGAAAGGTTAATAGTGAAAGAGATGTTGATTGGTCATTGCTTCCTGGTTACAGTAATATTTATTGCCTTGAGTGCTTATTTCCTATGCCAACAGAACCTATTCTGTAATTTGCCAGGTAAGGACAATTTTACCAAACCTGTCTTGTCTTGGTGTCTATAAAGCTCTTTGCAGCCAAAAATCAATTCAAACTGGATTTGAGAACTTGATATAAACTGAAACTTTAAAACTGCTAGAGGAAAACTTAGGGAAAACACTTCAAAAAATAGATATAGGCAAGGATTTTCTGAACTGAACTCCTGAAGCACAAAAAAAGAATAATAAGCCCAATAATTGAGAAGTAGGATTATATAATATTAAAATGTTTCAGTACAGAAAAATAATTGCCAGAGTGAAAAGACAGTCTGCAGAATGGGAAAAAAATCTTTGAAAACTATACATTAGGCAAGGTAATAAAATTCAGGTTATATAAAAAGCTACCAAAATTAAACACCAAAAATTTTTTTTTCATCCAGTCAGTAAATGGGCTAATGAGCTGAATAGACAATTCTCAAAAAAAAGAAACATAGATAACCAATAAGACAGTGAGACAGACACCAATGATTTTCGACACAACCTAAAACAGAAGTACAGAGTGTCACTGTTCACCACAGGCGGGGGCACTGATAAAACACACACACACACACACACACACACACACACACACACACACACACACACACACACAAACACATACACACCGCATATAGGTGGAAGAATGCGCATTCTCTCTTTATTGCTCTCTCAGATCTCATTCCTCATACCTCATACCTCATTCCCCCTGCAGATATGCTACAGAATATATATAGAGATCTCCTTGCCAATCAGGGAGCTATTTATTGGTCTATGACAAGAACCTGTGAGCATGACGTGCAAATAGCCTAATCAGGACTACCTCCTGAAACTCATTAAGCCAAGCCCCTCTTGGCAGGCTGTCAGGTGGTGCCGTCCAAGACTAAGCCAGGGTGTGCCTCCAAAGGCCTCCAAAGGCCCCCAAAGGCTTTCTCCCCTGACAACAGAGACCCTTTAAGTTCTCGACAATAAAGCAGCCTTCATACTCACCCACCATGACTCAGGGAACTGAGCGGAAGAGGGGACGGAAAGATCGTGAGAGCCGTGGTGGGGAAGACTATCCAGACATGGCCCTCCTCAGTAACAACATACTAGGGCCACCGGGCTGACTTTTAGTCTATCCATGGTCCCCAGCCCCAAGGACTGATCCAGACTGCCCATGGAGGAAGATATCCAGCTGATTGGGGATGGGGAAGGGGGAATTGGGGAACTGGGGATAACAACTCATTGTTTGCCCATTAAATAATGTAACTCATTATGGACAATAAAAATTAATTTAAAAAAAAGATGAGCAATGGTACTGTACTTCTGAAGAAGTACGAGGAGCCACTAAGGCGGCAGACACGCTGAAGGTGGTCAGCAGGAAGTACATGCTGCTCTCCCTAGACCTTCCCAATAGCCCCTTGCAGCAGCTAGAGCTGCTCTATGGCTTGGAGTTGAAGCAAGTCAATGCCAAGAATATTTTTTATCCCACTATTATTAGCAAGGTGGGCCTCAGCCCTGGGGAGAAGCTGAGTGGCAGGAAAAGTTGCCCAAAAAGGATCACCTGGGTTGGAGAGATGGCGCTCCTGAGTGTGATCTTGATAAAGGGCAAATGTGCCATTGAGGAAGAGGGTTAGGTATTTCTGACGAGATCGGGTGTGTTCAGGGTGGTATGGCTGTAGACGAGGTTTAGGTATTTCTAAATGTGTCTGAGGCATATGCAGGGAAGAGGCACTTCATATATTGGAAGCCTCAGAAGTTCATCGTGAAAGATTTGGTTCAGAAAAGTGAACTGGAGTACCACAGGGTGCTGGTCAGGCAGTGTCCTCTTATGCTCTAAGTTCCGATGGGGTCCCAGAGCTCATGCTGAAGCTACATGAAAGTCCGAGAATTTTGGCTGAGAACAATGGTAGTGCCCTAGTGCCTTCTGCAATCTCTAATGAGGACCTTGGACCTCACAGGGGAGGGGGGCCCTCGATGCTGTTAGATGGTTTTCTGTAGTTTCTTCAGCAACAGAATCCTGCCTAAGGCCTGGGGAGGGGCTTCACGAGCTTTGACAGAATCCTGTCCTGTTTTTGGAACCTTATAGGTCTTTTTGGTCAAGAGCTCCATGAGGGAAGAAGCCGATGACTGGGAACAGGAGTCGTCAGGCTGATCAATTATTCACAGGCTTAGACTCTCTCCCCTACTACTCATGGCTCCTCTTGCCAGACAATGCCCACTACTTGCTCAATAGGTTACAGTATGCTTGTAAGAATTTTATGATTTTTGAACTGAGAGAACCTCTGCTTGTGAGCCAAGTGGAGGCTGCTGTCTGGGAGGCACCTGAGCTTCTGAGCACCTGACCAGCCAGTGGAGAGCACATGCTGCTCCCTGCTCTGGGAACTGAGCACCCTGGAGATGGTGACTCATCACTTACCTATTGATGCTTGCTACCTATTCTTCTGGCCTCTTAGCATGAGGATTGGGCTCCATGACAGCAGGTAGGAGTTTAGGCAGGACAACTGTCGAGGCAGAAATCTGCTTTCCAGGACTTCCGGGGAAGATGGCTGACTAGCAGACACGCCATAAACCTCGGGGAAATTAGGGTCAGGTTCTTCAGCAGGGACCCAGCTCGTGGACATTAGCTGCGGCCACGAGCCGAATTCCAGGCACCTCCGAGTACAGGATCTGCACGACTGGAAGCTGACAGCGTGGAAAAGAGCTCGCAGGAAGCAGTGAGTCCTCAGGGCAGGCCATGCCGGAGCGGCTCTCGGCTGCCTGCCACCTGAGCCTCTCTTTCGGCAGGCCGGCTTTCCTTGGGTTTTGGCCCCCACCCTCCCGCCCTCTGTCTATCCCGCTCCTCCCAGGCACTCGCCTGTCTTTCTTTTTCAACTTTCTGATGGTTTTTCAAATTTATTTCTGATATTAATATTCTTTCTCAATCGACCAT
>PVHP010038225.1:0-16984 GCA_004024765.1 Zapus hudsonius | reverse complement strand
AGTGTAGGTTAACAAATATACACAATTCTGGATTACCTAGATTCTATTTTTAGTAGCCTCCCTGTCAATCGGTTCCATAGTGCATCTTGTTTTGGGAGCCCCAAAGTACTGGATCCGGTGCCTATCTCCCTGAATCCCTAGTTCCAAACAAGGGCCCCCCCCTCACTGAGTGGAAAATTGGTCGAATTTGAAAGCTGTTGATTGTCTCCCCCAGGCCGAGGCTCCTCCATTACACCAAGTGCTCCTTTGTTGGTTCGCTGTTCGCTCCCAGTAGGAGGTGTGGTCAGCCTACTCATGGCCGCAGATTGTGTTTCGTGTCAATCGTCTCTGTTTATTCCAGCTGTCGTTGATCGGTTTCCCCTGGCAGCCTGTGCAGTGCCTTCCAGCACTACACTAATTGTGGAATGGCAAATATCTTGATTTTTGGCAACTACCTTCTGAAACTGGGTTTCAGTCCTCCTGTCCTGTCTTCTCTTTCCCTCCCCGGCTCCCTCTCACGAGGATATCCTGTTGCTTCTCATCCATCCTCACTTGGCTGAGCTAATGTTTCTTTCCTGGCTTCCTCACCCCACCTTCTCCACTGAACCCCTACTGAGCTGCTGCAAGCATACAACAGACAGAGCAAATACTGAACTGAAGTTTTTGTTAAATAGCTTGACTGCTTTGTGGACAGGGATTTATCAACACATCTGTTCTAAAGGACTTTCCTTTAATAGTGTGTGTGTGTGTGTGTGTGTGTGTGCGTGTGTGTGTGTGTGTGTGTGTGTAAGTGTGTAAACCAGATCAGCAAAGCAGTTACTATGGCCTATCCTCAGAGACTTGAAAACTGCTGTAATAAGCAGCACTGATAAAATGATGGCTTTCCTGTTTGAAATGAAATCACAATTTGTTCTTGAAAATTACCACTATTACTTGGCTGAAGGTTATCGAAAATAGGCAGGTACTATGCCTCATATTCTAGGACTGAGACCTGTGGTCTCTGTCTCTAGACAATGGGATTCCTTTCTCTGTCAAATAAATGCAACATGAAAGGAGACCACCCTTCCATCAGACCAGAAGAATTCTGTAAGAGGGAGTAAGGCTGAGCATCAGTGTAACCAAGGACACGTCCACATACTGGCTAGGGCACAGGCCAAGCAGATGACAACCAGGCACACCGTGGGAGAAAAGATGGTTCTCGACTGCTTTGAGATGCCTTGCAATAGTTCTATTTACAAATCTAAGACAATGTGAACATTGGATCACCTGAATGTGCATCTTCAGAAGATGCTTGAACCCAGAGTGAATTCTGCCTTAGGAAAGCTGTAGGATGATCAGACACTGCCAGCTCCGGTATCCTTTCTCAGTGGAAGAGATGCAGGAGCCTGTTTTGTCTTTGCCCAGAACACAGATGCAGATCTTGGAGTCAGCATGCTGGCTAAATGTTGTCCCTTCAGATTACTTGCCACTGGGATTTGGAGCAGGATTGCTGAGCAGGTAGCCTGTGGCTTGACCCATCACTTGCTTCCTACCAGTGTGATTTTGGACAACTTGCTTAACTTCTCCTAACCTGACTTTTCTCTATATAAGGAGAATAGCATTACTCACCTCATTGGTTTTCAGTGAAGAGGAACAGAGCTACTGTATTTACAGTGCTTTGCATGTAAGGAGAATTCCATAAATATGAGCTAGTGTGAATGGAGGCTCTCTGATGGGGAGATGGAATTGAAACTCAAGGGTAGACATCATGACAGAGAACTCTATAAAGATGTTTTCATGTCACAATATAAAGAGATTAGGGATTTGGTTACAATGAGTTTGCTATAATGACTAAGTATGTATGACAAGAACGTTCTGGGGTTTAAAAGTCTTCTTGCTTTCCCTGGCTCACTGTCACCATGACCAACACTATTGTATGCACTGCCCTCACTGGGAGTCAGCCTCCGCCTCTCACTTTGACCACTCTTCACTAGCCATCAGTTACCAAGGTGCATAGAGAGTTCTCACAGGACATGAGGAGAATCTGGCACAGAGGCCAAAAGCTTCACTCTGCCTTTGTTTAATTCTGGCTTCTTTTCTTTCTTTCTTTCTTTCTTTCTTTCTTTCTTTCTTTCTTTCTTTCTTTCTTTCTTTCTTTCTTTCTTTCTTTCTTTTTTTTCTTTCTTTCTTTCTTTTTGTTTGTTAGAGGGATTAACCATGTTCCCAGAGAAATAGAGCATGTTTCTCAGTTCTCTCTCCAGGGTCAGTGGTTATGCTGTTATTAAGGTATATGTGCCCAGGTGCCTGATACCCAGCCCTTGGTAGCATCCCCTGTCAAGGCCCACCTACAGTGTATTAAACAAATAATAGACCTGGGAATATCACTCCATGGTCATTGGACTCCACGTTTGTCTTTAGGAGAAGCATGCCCATAAAGGAATCCCTCTTTTTGGACATCTTTCTCCAATGCTGGTACCCTGAAGCTCACACCAGCTCTCATCAGTCGTATTGGTCTTTGACTCAAACTTTTCCTATTGCTTTTGCATGAATGTAGAAAACAGGATAAATTTAGGATATGTGCTTTTTCTTCGACATTATATGTGCTTTAAAGCAAACAGAACCTAACTTTTTGCCACAGCTAAAACAAATCTGTGAGGATTTATCTGGCAGGAAGAAAATGGTCTTCTGTTTGTATGTCTACCAGATTTTTCCTCTTTGGTCAGAAGCCCTTTATTTTGTGGCAGTTTACTGTATTAATCTATGAAGGCCATCTCCTCTCCCCCATTTCCATGCTTGAAGGTAATAGCTGAGTGTATAGATCATTCTCTTGTAAGGAGTGCATACCTCAACAGGGCCTGGCCTTTTAATACTTAAACAGGAGTATCTATCAGAGGTATAGCTGTTCCTCACTGTGCATTGTATTTATAGGTAAAATTTAGAATATTTTTAGCAATATAAATTTTAAGGTTGCTATTTCTGACTACAGTTTGTTGTATTTCCATTTTTGTCTTTGATTAGAATAAACTTAAGAGCTTTTCTCAAAGCATGCCTTTTTTTCTAGGAGTGTTTCTAAGAGTTACTGGCCAAGTAAAAAAAAAATTTTTTTGGTAAATAAGTTTGGGAAAAAGAAGTTAGCTAGAAAAACATCTTCTTGATGAGGCTTCTTAGAACTTTTAATTTGATAATATTCATTATGAAGTCAGTAGTTTTCATAAATTGTTTTTCTACATCATCTCTCCTTCCCTTTCTTTTTTTATTTATCAAGTAGAAATTTTGTATGGACACATCATGTGTTGGTACAACCATTTCTTTCCTCCCTGCCCCTGTTCCACTGAGGGCTCTCCTCAGTGGGATTGCTGGTATGCCCATTCCCCTCTGTTTCTCAAACAGAAATAAACCCCTGGGTTCTGAGACTTAGACTTTGGAGAAAACATCTAAGGAATTAATGTCCTAAGTTTCTTAAGCAAGAAGTAAAATCACAGTAAATAAAAGATTAATCTCTGAAAATAAACATTGGTATAATTATTTAATATATTTCCTTATAATAGATCATTCACATTATTTAAGACTTTTGATTGATACGTGTCTTAAGCTCAGAGGGAGATTAGAGATGATCAACTTTGCCAGACAACCATCTCCAAGCAAGCGATTTGTTTCTTCAGTTGCCAAAGTTGTTTTCAGCTATTGTCAACATCATTGAAAAAGTAGGCACACCATACTGAACTTGGGGTGATCTGGACCATTCCTACAATTCTATCATGGCTGCTCAGGGAGTTAAGAGATTTAGGGCAAAGACCATGGGCCCACTCCAAAGTCGGCATGGTGTGAAATTGCACCAGAGATCAGTAGGCAAGATGCAAAGTGTGGGACAGCTGTGCTGGCTGGCATCACTCAGTGGCCAGGCGGAATACTAGATCATCCCCTTGGTTAGCACCAATGCGGCTGACCTTCTGAAGACATCACATTTCATGTTCTACATCTTCAGAGCATCCCCTGATTCACTTGAGAAATATTTATTTATTGGGTGCTTACAGCATTGTGGTCCACATGAGCTATAACAATGATACAAGTGTTAAACTCCCTGTTCTAATATTTCTGTTATCTTGTTTAATCTATATAAAATCTTTAATTTAATGGATGAGAACATGGTGGTCATAAGAGATTAAGACTATAGATTTTCAGCTGAGAAAATTGTCTTTGGTAATATCTTTATTCAAACTCTTCCTTTTACTCCGGAAGAAATAAGTTTCATGTCGTGATGACTAGAAGTGGATGCCAGGTCTTGAACTTCCAGATCTTCTCGCTCTTTCTCTGTCACCATGTGCTGCTTAGTTGGAGGTGGATATGATATGCACTCAGTAGGGGTGTGATTCTCAGAGAGAGGCCACAGGCTCTGCCCTCACACAGCTAGAATTTGACACTCTCAGAGCAGGCTGTTACTGAAAATCCCAAAGAAGCAGTGGCTTGGGGACTGTGCCAAAGGCTAGTTCCCAGGAAAAAAGGGGGAAGGGACCCCCATTAGCTGAGAAGGATGAGATAAATGATCCCAGAACTTCTGCTTACATCTTGCTGGATGATGAAATCACAGTGGACGTGTTCCAATTTAAATTTGGCCAGACACTGGGGGATTAAGTTTCACGACACGAGGGGCTGGTATTGCAATCCTTGGAAGGTCTTCATGAGAGGGCAGAGCTCTTATATGTTATTACACGTAGAGAGGGGACTTAAGGGCCGTATTTCTTTTATAAACAGTACTTGAAATGAGCATTTTATTTTGCATTGATTGCAACATTCAATGTAGGAAGGGCCAAGGGACAAAACATGCTGCACAGAATACAGAACACTTGGTTAAAAAAAGAACACATAACTTCAATTGGTAAAAATGCATGAAAGAAAACAAATGAAGCAAATACCACATTATATAATTTCTGGTTTTTTTTCATTTGAATGAATAGATTGATGAATGAATATGATTATCTGACTATCAATCTATAATCCTATTAAACCTCTATACTAATAGAATGACCATGACATGGAAGAACTGCAAATATGAATAAATCTTGGTCCCTGGTTTTAAAAAGTATATGAGAGATGAAAAATACTTTAATGTGAGATTGGAATTTTCAAACTGGCATGTTTCTTACTGTGGGAATAATAATGATGATGATGATGATGATAATAATAATAATAATAATAATAATAATAAACTAGTTTCCATAGCCTAGCATTTGTTGCCTACTTGAATACCAGGACTGAATGATTTGGTTAGAGGTAAACTACTGAAACATTATGGAACGATATGATTTACTATTTGGAAACTTGAATTGCTATGGATGGTCTGATTTGCAATACCATTTGCACCATGATCTATAATAATAGCTGTTATTTTTTGAGATGATGTTATATTGGCCCAGATCCTTCTAAAGTCAGTTCTGACATTTATAAGGAGCAGTTAGCTCCTTTGCAGACAGCAAGCTCACCATCCTTGCATACTTGTATCTAAAATAGTCTTAAACTTCTCTTTATTGCCTCTACACTGTTTCCCAAAATGAAGCATGAGATCATGGTAGTATTTAGTTAATGGTTCCGTTCCTGTCTTCCTTGATCTTTTTAAAGCATCTATGTCCTAACATAATGACCTTCTAGCTTGATGTCTGGTCATGTGACCAGCTGTTTACAATGTCCTGCTGTTCTAATTTGATTCTTTTTTGATAACATATGAGGACATTGGGTTACATGGTCTGTGATATGTATGATTTTTTTCCATAGTCTGAGAGTCTTCCGAAATATGAAATGACATAATGTAGACCAGGTAGATAATAACATTTGATATGAAATTAAGTCAACCCTTCTGTACAGCAATTTCCTCCTACTATCTTCAGTTGTTGATTATAACCGTTCTAATAAAATAGATAATGAAAAAATTTCAGTCAGTGAATGTGCCCAGCTACACTTTGATTATTTTCATTATAAAATATATATTAAATGTCTATGGAGTACATGTAGCAGGTCTTATCTGCAAAGTAATATATGCATTTGAAAACAAAAATCTGTGATTGTACTTAGAGCCTCTATAGTACTAGTTATTTAAATTTTTATCTTCTGAGTTGGTGATTGAAGGTTCCTTTAAGGCATACTTATTAAACACCAGTCCTCAACTTGACTACAAATCTATTATGCATACATAATACATTCCACATCATTGCAACCTGCAAGTCACTGCACCCCAATCACATTCTTAGATAGAACATTACTGTTTTTCTTTTCAGGAATAAAATACCCCACTTAGTTTGCATTATCTCATTTTATGGAAGTGTTGTAGATTTTAACCTCTGACATTAGAGAATTGGTTTTGAGTTTATTGAAAAACATTGCACAGTCTTATGCAAGTCTTCATGAACAGCTATTTTTGTTTGCAGTTCTGAGCAGGAACAAGTAAATACTGCAGTATATGTTATTTTTAAATGGCTTAAAATAATGTTTGCTATTTTAAGGCATTAAGGAGTAAAATCTTAGAAAATATTGGTCAGTTGTGTTTATTGCCTTATGTCAACACATTTATCATTTTGAGAAAGTGTCACAATCCTAGAAGAAACCGGTTTGTACTCCCTGAGTCATATTCTAATCTGAGAAGTGTCCTGTTTATCTCTCTGAGCTGTGGCTGCATACTGCAAACATCTTGCATCTCACAACAGAGTGTGTGCCTGTTGGGGAGTCTGGGATCCTTTTCTTCAATAGCACAGTTGCAAACTGGATTCCTAATGTGGGGCAGTGGAAGAGACTAATCCCCTGTATTTCAGTTTCCTTTCTTTAGTCTTTACATTATTGATATACTTAGGGAAAGGCAGTTATTGAAGGGCAGGGACAGAAAATGCAATTGGTGTCAGGAGACCTGGATTTGCCCACAGACTTTGAACTTAAGCCCTCTGCACCTCAGCGTTCTCAATTTGTGAAGCGAGAAGACTGCACACTTGTGGCTTATGGTCTAAACTGAATGTGCACAGTTGTATGTTTCATGCACATATCCTTTTAAAAGTTAGGAACTGTTACAGAAGGGACTATAGCTCAGTGGTAGAACACTTTCCTAACATGCAAGGCCTTGGGTTTGATCCCCAGAGTGGTCATGGGGTGTTTCTCACATCCTTAACAAGTGAGAGCATCTGACAAGGTGGGATATGCATTTTCCTTAGCAGCAATTCCCTACAGCCTGACTTTTCCCCAATTTGCCTGTCTTGGCTTTTAATGGGATTTTGTTTCCTTGATCTTCTAAAATGGTGTGACTTTTTGGGCTTTGTTTCAAGGAACATTGTGGGAAAAGTTTAGTTACTCTGAAATTCATCAAATTCATTAGACATGCTACATTTCTTCTCTGCCTCACAAAATTTTAGCTTTGCTCTGCCTCCTCTCTGATCTGATGTTTTCACACAAGTTGTATGTTCTACCTGTCTAGGGCCCATTTTTCTCTACCCTCTCTTTAGATATAATCATGGGAGAATAGACTTAGTTTTGATTTTCATACCTCTATTTAACTTTTCTTGCATAATTTTATTTCTACATAGATAATGTCAAACAATTTGCTTCTGTAAAAGTTAGAGCAACAACGGCTTTTTACTCAGAAAACACAGCAAGTATCTAGCGAGGGGAATAGAACAGTAAATCTCTCTTTCTAAAGTTGTACTGTGCTTGTTTCACACTTTTTGTTACCATACTGTATCTAATCAGATTCTCCCAAAGCAATGCTATGCATGCAATGATTCCTCTATAACTCTCTTTGGAGACAGAGCCCAGCTGCTGTGGTGAGGGCTAGCTGCTTCTTATGGCTTGGGATCATCTTTCATTAAAAATCACAGATGGTAGTCTCTCCTCCCCACCATAGAACTGATAAAAGCTTTTGTCAGACAAAGAGGAAATCTGTGACCATGGAACGTTTCAAGCACAGCATCCCTGAATCATGATCAGATCAACTGTCATCATCTTCAGTTGACCCCACCCCCTCATCACCAGTCCTGATTCAGGGAGAAAATCAATATAGTTAATAGAAACGCAGGGTAGTAAAAGTAACCTTGAATTTATAAAAGAGAAAACAGTCATTGAAAGGGATTTCTTTCTCATTGATTTATTAAGAATAAATTTTGTAGAAAAGTATTAATGACGTGTGAGAGCTATGTGAATGAGGCGATGCATATCTGATGCTCCACATCATGGGTCTCTTACAAGGCTGTTACAGATGTCTATGCTGAGGAGCTGTGACACCAAACAAACACAGCTTCTTGTCAAATGCCATCTAGAAGACCTGGCTCTTGACAGCTAAGGATCGTGCACATTTACGAGTTGATTCTCTTTTGCTTATGGATTCGATTGTGAGAAATTACTGATCCCAAGTGGAAATCTTTCTGTTCCTGTTATCCTGGAATGGCTCCCAGGGCTAAATTAGAGTTCATGCGTATCTGAGTTTTTATCAGTTGATTCAGGAAAACAGCTAGCTTGAAACATAAATGTCTCAGCACTGAAGTCCTAAGAACACAAAACTAGGAGCTTTGGCTCAGTGAACATAAGAGGCAAAGGGTTCACTGTGGGATTATTACTCAATGTAGGGAACAGCTTGAGCAGGTTTTGAATTTGTAAATTCATTCCCTTTTTTTCTCCACAGCAACTCTTTTTGTCTCTCTTTGCTCACCGTCAACTATGTGCTGGAAGCAACACCGAGCACGCTGAGGCAGATCCTCTAACTCTCTACCTTTGTAAGTTTCTTTTCCTCACATCTCTTTCTAGGGTAGGAGAATTTCTCCAAAGACATGTTGGAAGCATAAGGGGTACATTGTACTGGACATATATGTAGTGTATGCCTTTTTTTACATGGGTATTAAAGGCTGATGGATTGATCTTGCTTCATATCTGACTAAATCTTCCAACAATTCCATGGAGAGTGGGGTAGAATATTTGGAATATCTTGTGATGGAATCCAAGACATGATTCTACCAAGGGGAAAAAAAAAGAAGTCTGCAAGAAAGCAGTTTTGTGGATATTAATCTCAAACCCCATGATTTGGTTCTGAAGTTCCTCAACAATGTAAACAGCTAATAAAAATTTACAACCGCTGTTCCATGGTGTGTCTTTGGAGACCTCATGATCTGATGCAGTATTGTCATCTGCCAGATCATTTGGTGAGAGTAACAACCAATCCTGGGCAAACATTGAAGAAATGATTTATCAGTTAGCAATTGACAAAACTGAATTGACATTGGTAACTAGTCCATAAGCCTCCTTTCTACTTAAGCTTATAAGCAGGCTGGAGGTCAAGTGGACCAATGCCTTCACTTTGCAGATAACTGAGGCCCATCAATGTCAATGTCATACTTTAGGTTACATGATATTTCAGCAGTAAGATGAGAATGAACTTTTGATTCCTAGCCCAAGGCTTTGCTGTTAGGACCTGCTGCCTTAGATTTTCCCACCAGATTAAGCTGTTGGCTTGGGTAGAATTCTAATAATTGATATTTCATTTTTGATAAAAGTTTGTTTTGTGAAGCCTGTATCACATTATGTCCTTTCAGCACTGTAAAAAGGAGCTTAATTTGAATGTCCTAGTAGCATACTGCACCGACGAAGTGTACCAGCTTACACAGCACAGGATCAGCACCAAGCTCCAAGAACACTGTGTAACTTTTCCCACCTGATGTTAGCTCCTATCTGTCGTGTTCAGCTTTAATTTGAAAGGCTGCCCGATTTCTCCTGTATCTGACAAATCTTACAGAAAGACATTGCTTTTATGTTGATTTTTTTTAAGAATCCTTTTCTCCAAACCTGCTTCAAATCAATGCACAGAATGAAACAGAATTTTTTTCTATAGAAAATATTGGCATAATTAACACACGCATGCTGTCAGCGAATTGACCATTATGTTAAGATATCCAGTTTTGCATAAAAAATGATATTGTGCTGAATTGTAGAGTCAAAACCAAACACGGATATAATATTCCTCCAGGAGGGTTCAGCAGCTGCCTCTCTTGGAATGTGAGGCACCTTGAAATTGTAGTTCCTCATATCCAAATTGCCTCTTTCTTTGTGAAGCTGTGTGGAGTCAGACTGCTCAGTGAAAATGGAAGGACTTCATTAAGAAATAAAAGGGAAAGATGTAAACACAGAGAAGGCCTGGGCAACTATCTACAAGTCCATCACTGGGCACAGAGTGTCTCTAAATTTGAGGATGATTTCTGGGTCTGAGCCATTACTACACCTAGCATACAACACAAGGGAAAGATGACTGTGGGGGATAGAGAAAGGGAGACATTATAGGCAGAGCAAAGAAAGATATAAAAGAAGGAGCAAATCAGATTGCCAGAATTTTCCAGAAATGGTCTCAGATGTGCCTGGAATGTGGCCCCTCTCAGGTTGTTTTTGTTACATTATGTTTATTGGCATAATTTTCCTTCCACAAAATCCTGCTATTACAAGTGATAATTTTTCAGTAAGTAATTTTTAGTGTTTTGAGTTTGATGTTGCACTTCCTATTTGCCTTGTTTCTAATGAGAAGTTGCTCATGACCTGCAGGGCTGTTTATCTGGACAAGGTGAGGCATTTCTCTTCATGTTCTCCAGATTGTTTAAATGTCCTCAAACAGGTTGGTTCTCACATTTCTGGCTGCAAATGTCTTCATTTTTATACTATTTAAGGTTCATTGAATTTTCTGAGTCTGCAGATAATTGATTTTTAAAAATCAGATTTGAAAAATTTGGGGCCATTTTTCTTTCAAATGTTAGCTGTTCTCTGTTGCCTTCTGAAGAATCCTTTACACACATGGTATATGCTTGATATTTCCCATGGTTCTCTATCACTTTGTTCCTTTTTATTCAGTTATTTTTCTCTCTGTTCTTCGGGGTGGGTAAATTTTTTTCAAATATATCTTTAATTTTCCATATTTTTGCATTATATCATATTTCCTGGTTGAAAGCCTCTAGTGAATTTTTTATTTCAGTTATTGTGCTTTTCAACTTCAGAATTTCTTTCTAGATCTTGTGTCGTTCACCTCTTTTTGAGAAACTCTTTTTGATGAAGCACTGTCATTTTCCTTTACTCTTTCAATGTTGTTCTCTTTAGTTATTTTAATGTATTTATGAGAACTGCCTTCAAATCTTTGTGAAATCTAGCATCTGATTCCTCAGTGATAGTTTCTATTAACTGTCTTTCCTCCCTGAGTATGGGTCATAATTTCTTATGTCTTTGTATGCTTAATAGATTTTTTAAAAAGAAAAACACATCATGCAGTTTAGATAATCTCATAGCTATTCTAGTTTCTGGCTTTTTCCTCTGAGGAATTTATTTTTTCAATAACTTGTCTGGACTAAGTCTATAGATTTTGTTATCCCTTCAGGGCGGGGCTCCAGATGTCTCTACTCAGTTTATTTATTTATTTTTAAAATATTGTTGATTTTCAAGCAGGGAAAGATAGAAGACAGAGAGACAGAGAGAATGGGCACACCAGGGCCTCAAGCTGCTGCAAATGAACTCTAGATGCATGCACCAATTTGTGCATTTGGCCTTATGTGGGTACTGGGGAATCAAACCAGGGTCATTGAGCTTTTCACGCAATTACCTTAATTGCTGAGCCATCTCTCCAGCCCTTTTTCTTATTTTTAATTTGAAGGCTGCTTGTGCCTAAATGGTTTAGAGTTCAGCTACCTGTTGGTCAGAAGCTGTGCTCCAACACCTGAAGCTACTATGGCATAGAGTCTGTGCTGATGGATGTGGGCAGGGGCCAGGCTGTAGGTTCAAACTTCAGGTCATTTTCAAGTTTGTATCAGCTCTTCTTTCCATTAGATTCTCTTCAACTAACAATGCTCTAAATCAAGTGAGTCCTTAGCAGTAGTAGTGCAAAGTTTATGATTTTCCCAGCTTGCCCCTCTTCAGTTGAACTACTGGGCTGAGAACTGAAGGAGTGTGAGAGAAGCCCTTGCTCTGTCCTCAAAGTCAAGAAGTGTTCTTTCAAAAAAAAAAAAAAAGTGTTCTTTCATGAATGCGTCTCAGTTTGTTTTCAGCCAAATTCCAGAGTGTCAAGATGATAGGTTTTGAATGTTTTGTCCAACTTTACAGTTTCTTTTAGGAGAAAGGATTTTTCTTATATTCAGTCATGGTAGAAACAGCAAGTCTCCTACCCTTAGTTTTAACGACATCTTCTCTGAAGATCCATCCACTTTGCATCTGGGCATAGAAGTTCGGTCCACACCACAAAGGCATGCAATGTATATTATAGTATGTCAGAAGTGGGAAGTCCTCCCTCCATCATTCATCCTTCTAGAAAAGAGCAGAGTCAAGGTTCTCCATGTACTGTACCTCTTGTTCTATTCCCTAAAACCAAAGTGCAGAGGATCACTGTCATCTTAGCAAGGGTAGCAATCATATCGATGACAATGGAAAGGTATTGTCTTTCTGCTTAGTAAGAAATATTACAAATATAAAGTATGCCTATTTTTTAGTGAGTGCCTATTACATGTGAGGTATTTTGTTACGCATTGTGTAACGCATAACAAAGTGCATCACTGCGTGTACAATTATCTTCATTACTGAAACTTAGAGAAACCAAGAAAATTTCCAGGAATGCAATCAATAGGTTTTGCAGAGAGAATTCCAGTACAGGTCTCTCAGAGACCTAATTCCATGCTGCCAAAGACTGTGTGTGCTCTTTTGTGGTATCAATGCTCCCAGACGTCAAGCAAATTAGGTCTAGTGTAATTTCGGAAGACTGGATTTTTCCTGATGGCTTGTCCATATCTCTTTCAACTGACAAGAAATCTTCCTTCTCCAGCCTTTCTGCACTGGCTCACTGAATTTGTTCTAAACTGAGAAATACAAGAGTATCCCAGGAATTATGCTTTAAATATTCTATTTTTCTAAATGTTTAATTTTTCTCAACTACAGACGGCATCCAGTCACATGCTGGATTCTCTAGGGGACAGATACTTCCTGTCCCCAGCTTGGGACGAGCAAATAGGGTGTTTGCCAGGGAGTGCTCTTTTCATCAGCAGTTTTGAAGGCAATGGAAGGAGGGAAGATTGGGTAGAGGAAAGAACCGAGCTCTGGAGAAATTTCATTTTGAAGAATAACCCTTTCAGAGCTGTGGGCTCTTGATGCATGGAGCTCTCTCTATTCAGGTGTGGGGCACCCTGGGTGAAGAGTCTGATGGAATACGAGCTGCATCTTTTTAGATGGAGCCTCCCTGATGGCTCTTGGTTATCAACACTACCTTCCTTCAACCCCACTGGGGAGAATTAGCCCTGTTCTTCAAGGTGCCCACCACAATCCGTCTGCATTCAAACAATTTTTCACACTTATTCATTTTTCCATAGCAATAAAATTTTAAATATAAACTTGTAGCCGGGTTGTGTAAGAAGCTGATGATAGGACAATGAAGACTACAGAGTTTCTGCTTTTATGGTGCTACCGTCTGGGGGAGGTTTTTTGTATTTACTCTTTTTCTGTGAAGTCTCTTATTTAATCAGTATTTGGTTCTAGGCCAGTAACTCAATGTGGCCTAATTTAGGCCAGTTTTAATTTCTCATCAAAGCGTTAAGTGCTTGGTTGTTTTTCCAGTCCTTTTAAATTAGTGGATATTTTTCTTAGATAGAATTATACTGGACTATGTAAGTCAAATGGACTGTGAGCCAAGGTAAAGGAACCTCTCTGTATAAAATAAGCATTAAAAATTAAACATAATTTCTGACAGAAAAGAATAACAGTAGTTGAATTTGTTATTCAAGATCACCCTTGCTTCTAAGTATTATTATGTTTTAAAAAATGAAATAGTATGCTCTAATTGTAATTACTTTTGATAATTATTTTATTCTAGAAGGTAAATTATTAATTAGGATGTGCATTATAAATTACTTTTTTTATTAGGTGATTTCTGTCTGACAATAGTTTCTAGTTTTTTTAATTAAAGTATATCTTTTGGATTTATTATTAATAGCTTTGGGTTCTATGAAGGAGGGAGGCTAATTGACATTCTACCTTATGTTTCGATATGCAAGTTCCCAGCTGTGATGACTGCTGAATTGTGTGTGGTTGAGGAGCCATTTTGAAACGGAAATTTCATTTTCACGGTATTTTTCATGATGGAATTTGCACTCTAGATTTTAAATCTTTTTGCATCATTACTACACATGTGTCAAAAATAAAACAATAACAGTAACAAAAGTAGTCAAGATAGTCTGGGGCTGTCTTTCAGATATAAAGTGCTTACCTAAGATGTCTGAGTGAGGCTCTGGGTTTTATTGCCAGCACCACATACACACAGATATAGGACAAACAACAACAACAACAACAATACCCCAAAAACCAATAAACCAAAACCCCCAGTAACAACACAGAACTGGTCCAACTGGTACAGGGAGCCTGGTGGCTAGCTAGTCTATCAGAATTGGTAATCTCCAGGTTCAGAGAGACATCTGTCTCAAAAAACGAGCTTGAGAGAGATTGACTAAGTTGGTGCCTATCTCTGGCTCCCACATGTATGGGGCACACAGGTGTATGCATATCTGCACACACACGTGTACCCACATATGTACAAGCACACATATTCACATGCACACATTCCATGAATATGCAAACCCCCACAACTATTTAAAAGTGAAAATTATTATTATTTTTTCTTTCAGGAAGGATCTCACACTATCCCAGGCTGATCCGGAACTAACTCTGTAGCCCAGGCTGACCTCCAATTCACAGCAATCCTCTTACCTCAGCCTCCCAAGTGCTGAGATTATAGGTGTTAGCCAGCATACACAGCTCAGCTTGTATTTTGAATGACAATCTTTTGATAATGACCTTTGAATGAAATATGTTTCAATAATTGCTGGGATTTTTTTCTTTTCTTATATAAAATTCTATATTTTATGAAATCAGTTGTGTGAGCCTGGAGTCTAGGCTGTACAGGCTGGAGACACTGGAGGACAGGAACCCTTCAGGACAGTGAGAAAGGTCTTCTTCCCAGCTAGAGGATGAGGAGGTTGTAAAATTCTAAAGACAGAGCCTAAAGAGAGGCTTCACCGTGCATCGTTTACCCCAACCCTGTATCTACTAATATTCTGAGTTGGGCATTTTACTACCCAGAAGTCAGGACCGATCCTGGAAGTTATCTCCACGGGTTAGAGCTCTGGAGCTGCTGGTGCTTCTGAGGGCTCAGACATCAGTGAAGGGAGTTCAGGGCTAGCAGGTAATTGGAGCATGGTCACCGAAGATTCTGAGTTCAGAAATCTTTTGACTTGATTTTAAAATCGATTCTTAAAGTTTTACTCACATCCCAACATCCTCGAAGAATGTATCATGGGTGGCTTTTGTCCCCATTGTTGCCATGAGGACACATTTATTCTGTGCTGATCTGTGTGGATGACACTTTAAAAACAGGTAAAGAGGGCTGGAGAGATGGCTCAGCAGTTAAGGCATTTGCCTGCAAAGCAGAAGGACCCAAGTTTGATTCCCTAGTACCTACGTAAAGCCAGATGCACAAGGTGGTGAGTGTGTCTGGAGTTCATTTGCAGTGGCTGGAGGCCATAGCCTGCCTTTTCTCTCTCTCAAGTAAATAAATATTTTTTTAAAAAACAGATAAATAAAGCAGAATTGGTTTATTTTCTTCTCAGAGCTTATGGATTATTAAAGGTGACCATTTGAAAGCTGACTTTATGTAAATAGAAGTTATAAAGTCTAGTTCTTCACAATGACATCTGAATGGCCATGCTGCATACAAGCCTCTTCAGTGAAATTTGGATTGCTGGCCCTCCCTGGGAAGAGAGAATCTTCTTCCCCCTCATGAGGGTCCACAGTTGAAGCACATTCAATATTATGTACATCTCTGTTAACCATGTAGTGCCTCAGATAACAATAAGAGTGAGTTGTCAGAGAATAATCCATTCAGGGTAAACTTTTTTTAAAAAAATTGATATTGTGTTTATAAGATTAAAAATCAGTAATTTGAGTTCTAAAAGTTACTTTTCCTTACAAAAATGCTATTGTGGAATTTTTATTTGAAGGCAGATTGTAACAAAAGCAGGGGGAAGGTAGGAAAGTCGATTTAAGAGATAATGTATTGCATTTAGAGAACTTGAATGCCATTACTTTTCATCACTTAACTTTTCAAAGAACACTTTCAGCTTCCTTATTTGCATGTTTCATTGTTTTCAAGCCTTTACACTGTATGCTTAAAATGCAAATGGAATAATAAAAGAATAATGAGAGGTAATACTTGGAAATGTTCTGAGACAACGTAAAAAGAGCTTGGTTTCCGTCTGATTGAAGAGGTGAGACTTGGGAGAGTCAGACGAGATGTAATTTTATCTTAAGCTCTAACCAGAAGAGTTCTTTCCATTCTTCTTTCTCCTTTGTTGTGCTGAAAAGTACTTAATATTTTTCTTTCATAACTCCCTTGACCCATATCTTTTACTTAGTTTTTTCTATGTTAGGTACCTTTCAATCAATTAACTTCAGTTCAATAAACATTTACTGGGTATACCTGGAATTTAACATAACTAGTTTCTTATTAAGAGTAGGATTTGGTTTAAGGACAAACATGGAGATATATCAGCCAGTCTCTGCTCCACCTCCTCTGATATCTGGGTCCTTCCCTGAATGGACTCAGAAATCAGACCTGCTGGGTTCCAATCCAGCTTATTATTTCCCAAACATACTACTCACCCTCACTGATTCTCAGTTTCCTTATGTCATGGTTTGATACAGGTGTCCCCCACAAACAATTGAATGTGTTCTGATAGATCGATCCTCAGCTGATGGCAGTTTGGGTTTTACAACCTCGATGAAGCTGTGTTGTTGGGGGTGGGTTTATGGGGTTATAAGCCAGCTTCCCCTTGCCACTGTTTGGCACACCTTCCTGCCATTGTTTGCAGTGCTGTGGCGGAGGTGATGTCCAGCCCTCTGCTCATGCCATCGTTTTCCCTGCCAGAATGGAGTCTCCCCTCGAGTCCGTAAGCCAAATAAACCCATTCCTCTACAAGCCGCTTTTGCTTGGGTTCTTTCTGCA
>PVHP010038224.1:0-16968 GCA_004024765.1 Zapus hudsonius | reverse complement strand
CAGCTTAGCTCCTCCGTGCACAAGCCCCCCCCCACCCCTGCCAAGGTTAATGCTCCTGCACCCCAGTTCTTGCCCTGGTATCCCACTGCCTTACGACTACTTATTCTGGAACAGTGAACTTGAATCCAAGGCCTCCTCTGGTAATAGAAAGCAGAGGTGGTGGTCGACCTCTGTGATCACAGCACCTGTGAGGAGGCAAGGAGGAGAGCTGACAGTTCAAGGCCAGCCTGAGACTCTTTCTTCTCAGGGTGCAGGGTTCACGTGTGTGTGTGTGTGTGTGTGTGTGTGTGTGTGTCATTCCAGCACTCGGGAAACAGAGGCAGGAGGATTGTTGCAAGTTGGTGGCCAGTTTAATCTATATATCAATTCCAGGCCAGTCAGGGTTATATAGCAAGACCCTTTCTCAAAAAATAAATTAATAAAATAAAATAAAAATAAGTAAGTAAATATAACAATAAATAACAAATTTAAAGAAGCCAGGCATGGTGGTGCATGCTTTAAATCCCAGCGCTCGGGAGGCAGAGGTAGGAGGATCACTGCGAGTTGAAGCCAGCCTGGGACTACAGAATGAGTTCCAGGTCAGCCTGGAGTAGAGTGACACTGCCTTAAAAACATGGAAAAAAGTTAAATTAAAATCAAAATTAAAAGCCAGGTGTGGTGGTGCATGCCTTAAATCACCGCACAGCACTCAGGAGACTGAGTTAGGAGGCTCTTGATGAGTTCCAGGCCTCCATGAGTGAGTTCAGGGTCATCTGGGGCTAGAGTGATACCCTACATCAACAAACAAAACATAAAAAAGTCCCTCTCAAGGGCTGGAGAGATGGCTCAGCGGTTGAGGCACTTGCCTCCAGTGCCTAAGGCCCCCGGTTCAGTTCCCCAGGACCCACATATGCCAGACACACAACGGTGGTGTGCTCTCTCTCTCTCTCTCTCTCTCTCTCTCTCTCTCTCTCTGTATCTCTCTGCTTGAAAATGAATATATAGCCAGGCGTGGTGGCGCACGCCTTTAATCCCAGCACTCAGGAGGCAGAGGTAGGAGGATCACCATGAGTTCAAGGCCACCCTGAGACTATGTAGTGAATTCCAGGTCAGCCTGGGCTAGAGTGAGACCCTACCTCAAAAACAAAACAAAACAAAAAAACAGGGGCTGGAGAGATGGCTTAGTGGTTAAGGCATTTGCCTGCAAAGCAGAAGGACCTGAGTTTGATTCCCCAGTACAAACATAAAGCCAGATGCACAAGGTGGCGCATGTGTCTGGAGTTCATATGCAGTGGCTGGCGGCTCTGGCCCGTCCATTCTTTCTCTCTGCCTCTTTCTTTCTCTCATACACAAATAAATAAATAAACTATAAAAAAAATAAGGTAGGAGGAAGACGATGTCAACCTCTGACCTAGGTGCACACACACACACATACACACAGGCACACACGTGCACACACACACACACACAGAGGGATGACATCATACATAAAAGTTCTTTCCTGTGAGTCCCTTCCCCCTGACAGTCAGTGCTAAACCAGAGCCCTGTTATTCTGCCCTGAAGCTTTCATACCACTATCCTTATTTCCCTAGACAGCAGCACCCAGAGCCCCCTACATGCCTGGGAGCTCCTGGAGGAGCTGCCCACATATGGCCCATAAGGAATGTTCTAGAAGCAACTATTAAATGCATTCCGACAGGTTGATGAATCTGTGCAGAACAGAGCTGGCTCTGGCCCTCCTCATGCCAGGCCTCTGGCTCTGATTCTCCCAGCATGGGCTCCAGGGTTGATATTTTCTTTTTTTTTTTTTTTTTTGGGGGGGGTGGGTTTCGAGGTAGGGTCTCGCTCTAGTCCAGGCTGACCTGGAATTCACTATGTAGTCTCAGGGTGGCCTCAAACTCATGGTGATCCTCCTACCTCTGCCTCCCCAGTGCTGGGACTAAAGGTCACCACGCCCAGCTCAGGGTTGATATTTTCTGTTTGAAACCCATATGGTATCTTTCAAAGTGGCCCAGAGCAGACATTGAAGTGCGTGGGGCAGGGCTGTAAGCCCATAAGGTGCATTTACAGATGATGAAATTTCATTCTCATATGACATCTGTATATCATAATGGCTCTTTTTCAGCCATTAATACTGGCTGTGAACTTCGTGTTTGTGTTTTTTGCTGTTGTTTCTTTTTTGTTGTTCTTTCACACTCAGCTACTTTTATATTGAGGCAAGATTTCACTATGTATCACCCAGGCTATCCAAAACTCATGGCAATCCTCCTGACTCAGCCTCCCAAGTGTTGGGATGACAGGTGTGCACCTCCATGTCCTGCGTATCTTCTATCTTCTTGAGTACATCGTGGCTCAGATGGCTCCTTTGAAGGATGAGGAACTAAAGTTCAACGAGAAAGACATTCATTCCCTCCTGGTCACTGGCTGTAAGGACAAAGCCAGGATCCAACCTGGGGCTTCGGCTGTCCATAGGATGTATGATGGCTCACGCCTTTAGTCCCAGCACTCGGAAGGCAGAGGTAGCAGGATCACTGTGAATTCTAGGCCAGCCTGAGACTACATAGTGAATTCCAGGTCAGCCTGGACTAGAGCAAGACCCTACCTCAAAAAAACCAATAAAAATTAAAAATTAAATGAGAGGGCTGGAGATATGGCTCAGCGGTTAAGGCACTTGTCTCACCTGAGGCCCCCGGTTCAATTCCCCAGGACCCACATAGGCCAGATCCACAAGGTGGTGGCCTTGGTACTCGCTCTCTCTCTCTCTCTCTCTCTCTCTCTCTCTCTCTCTCTCTCTCTCTCTCTCTCTCTCTCTCTCTCCATGTATCTCCTGTATCTCTCTGCTTGAAAATGAATAAATAAAATATTTTTTTAAAAAAATTAAACGAGAAAACACATGAGGCTCTTCAAGGTCAAGGTCCTTCTCCCTTTCCTGCCCCATTTGCCAAGGAGACAGAGGCATCACGGGCTGGCAAGGGCCATCAGCCCTGCGCAAGCTCCCATGCCTCTGCACTGTGGCTCAGCCGGAGAGTGCCCACCTGGCATGCTGAGGCCCTGGGTTCCATTCCAGCCCCACATATACCAGGCCTGGTGGCACACAGCTATAATCCTAGAACCTTGGAGTTGGAGGCAGATGATCAGGAATTCAAGGTCATCTTGGCTACATAGTGAGTTTGAGGCCGCCCTGGACTATAAGAGATCTAGTTTCAACAAACACATATGAAGTGATAAGAGAATTCCAGAGACACCGAGGTAAGTTAGAAAGCAGCTTTTCTCCCTGAGCCTTGCTCCAAGAATCCAGGGTGAAAAGTGCATCTCCTCAAGCCGAGTGTGATGGTGCACACCTGTCTTCCCGCACCCAGAAACTGAGGGAGGGCTGCTGTGAGGTAGAGGCCAAGCAGGCTATACAGTGAATTTCAGGTCAGCTTGTCTTTAAAAAAAAAGTTCACTTTTAGTCCCAGAAACTCAGTGCTCCCAACCCAGGGAGCCCCTGGCTTGCTCTGAAAGGTTACCAAACACTCAGGAGGAACACCCCATTGCCTCAGCAAGAGTCAGCCTCCTCCCGCCTCCTTGTAATGGGACTGTAATTCCTCTAGGGCATTCAGAACTTGTCTTGGAAGCTCAGCTGTATTCTTGTGACGTGTTTTCTGGAGAATTCCTGAGTGCTTGCAATAGGAACTTGAGCCAACCGCACACAATAACTATTTAGGAGAAAACAGCTGGTGGAGAGGGGGCAGGCTCACTCTAGCAGAAGATAAGAAAGAATGAAAAGATCCTAGGCATGGCCAGGGGCCAGTCAAAGGATATTATACAGGCAGAAATCACACACACACACACACACACACTCACACACACACACACACACACACACACACACACACACACACATTTTGTAGGTGCTGGGATCTTTAGCTCTGTCTCCATATCCTCTGAGGAGCAATATTTATTTTTGGCTCAGCTAAAATCTTTTTTTTTTTTTGAGGTATGGTCCCACTCCTGCCCAGGCTGACCTGGAATTCACTATGTAGTCCCAGGCTGGCCTTGAACTCACAGCGATCCTCCTACCTCTGCCTCCTGAGTGCTGTGATTAAAAGCTTGTGCCACCATGACCAGCTTAAAATCATTTTTTAAAATGTTTTTGTTGCCGGGCGTGGTGGCGCACATCTTTATTTATTTATTTTTATTTTATTGTTTTGTTTTGTTTTTAAAAATATTTTATTTATTCATTTTCAAGCAGAGAGATACAGAGAGAGAGAGAGAGAGAGAGAGAGAGAGAGAGAGAGAGAGAGAGAGCACCAGAGCCACCACCTTGTGGGTCTGGCATATGTGGGTCCTGGGGGCCTTAGGCACTGGAGGCAAGTGCCTTAACCACTGAGCCATCTCCCCAGCCTGGCACACACCTTTCCTTATCCCAGCACTCGGGAGGCAGAGTTAGGAGGATCGCCGTGAGTTCGAGGCCACCCTGAGACTACATAGTGAATTCCAGGTCAGCCTGGGCTAGAGCGAGACCCTACCTCAAAAACCAAAAAAAAATTTTTTTTGTTTATTTATTTGGAAGCAGAGAGACATAAAGAGAAGACAGACAAAGAGAATGGATGCACCATGGCCTCCAGATGCATATACCACTTTGTGCATCTGGCTTTATGTGGGTACTGGAGAATCGAACACGGTTCATTAGGCTTTGCAGGCAAATGCCTTAACCGCTAAACCATCTCTTCAGCCCTAAAATTTTTATTTATTTAGTTATTTGCAAGCAGAGAGAGACAGAAGAAAGAGAGAGCCGGGCGTGGCGGCACACGCCTTTAATCTCAGCACTCGGGAGGCAGAGGTAGGAGGATTGCCATGATTTTGAGGCCAGCTGGAGACTACATAGTGAATTCCAGGTCAGCCTGGACTAGAGCGAGACCCTACCTTGAAATACAAAAAAAAAAAAAAATCTAGAAAGACAGAGAGAATGGGGGTGCCAGGGCTCCCAGCTACTACAAATGGACTCCAGACAGAGTGCCACCTTGTGCATCTGGCTTTATTTGTGGGTACTGGAGAATTGAACTTGGGTCATTAGGCTTTTCAGGCAAGCGCCTTAACCACTGAACTATCTCTCCATCCCCAGACTAAAATCTTTTGACTTTAGCTTTCCTGATCCCAGCCTGGATGCATAATGCATCACTTCTCCAATCCTTTGGTTATGACAGATATCACCAGTCAATTACAGGTTGATTACACGTAGGCACAACAAATCAACCACAGAGCTGATTGCTAATCCAGAGCTGGGGAAGTAGCTCATCATCGATGCAAGCTCGGGGCTTCATAGCAACTAAGGAGCCTCAGCCACACAGCATCTGCCGAGCATGCGCGTAACAGCCTGTTTCTCAGAATGGATTTCCCTCTATATTATCAATGGATTCTAGGTCTCCTTGGTCTAATACTTGGGTTGCGAGGAGAAGAAGAAGGGGTTTTGGGACAAGGGAATCACCATCAACATGGACAAAATTCCCCACTAGAGAGGGACCGAGGACACAGGCACAGAGCCACTCCCTACCTTTGAAGAGCTTTATAGGGACATTTGAGAAGGAAGGACAGACACTTTCAGGTAGTTTAGTCTTCTGGGATAGGCTGTCTTGTTTTTTTGTTTGTTTTGTTTTGTTTTTCCGAGGTTGGGTCTCACTCTGGTCAACCTGGACCTCACTCTGTAGCCCCAGGCTGGCCTCCAACTCATGGTGTTTCTCCTACCTCAGCCTCCCAAGTGTTGAAATTAAAGACCTGGGTCGTCTTTTTTTAAAAAATTATTTATTTATTTATTTCATTTTATTTATTTGTTTTTTGGTAGAGTCTCACGCTAGCCCAGACTAACCTAGAACTCAGTCTAGTCCCAGACTGGCCTCAAACTCACAGCAATCCTCCAGCCTCTGCCAACCAAGTGCCTGGGATTAAAGGTGTGTGCCATCACACATGGGTCTTTCTTTGCTTTGCTTTGCTTTTTTTTTTTTTTTTTTTTAATTAAGACAGGGTCTCGGGCTGGAGAGATGGCTCAGCGGTTAAGGCACTTGCCTCCAGTGCCTAAGGCCCCAGGTTCAATTCCCCAGGACCCACATAAGCCAGACCCACAAGGTGGTGGCCCTGGTGTGTTTCTCTCTCTCTCTCTCTCTCTCTCTCTCTCTCTCTCTCTCTCTACTTGAAAAAAAAAAAAAAGACAGGGTCTCACTCTAGCCCAGGCTGACCTGGAATTCACCATGTAGTCTCAGGCTGGCCCTGAACTCACAGCGATCTTCCTACCTCTGCCTCCCAAGTGCTGGGATTAAAGGCATGCGCCACCACACCGGGCTTCCACTTTGTATTTCTTGAACTCATGGCAATCCTCTTGCCTCAGACTCCCAAATACTGGGATTATAGGGCTGTTGCCATTATATCAGGCTCATCTGGGGCTTCTGTATTGGGCCTTCACTCCTTCCTGCCTCAGTGTCCCCAGAAATGAGCTTTTTACTTCCTACTTGCTCAGAGCAGCTTGGCTGTGTGTAAGTTATCTCGCAAAGGCGGGGCAAGGCTAGCACCCTGTCTTCCTTCCAACCCAGAGCTCTTTTATAAGAATCGCCTAGTACTTCATAGGAACACCTTACCTGACCCATTCCCTCATCCCTCAAAGCAGGCAGCCATTCCCACTGTCTACACCTGTCATTTCATCATCTCACAAAGCAATGAACATTCAGTGAGGTTAAGCACCTTGCTTGAGGTCACACAACAAGCACACTTCATGGTTCCTTCTCTGCCTTGGAGGCCGAGCTCTACCCAAGTGTCTGGAGCAGCACTGGGAGGTAGTTGGTGGGTGGCCACAATCCTCAATTACATCACAATGGTTTCTGCACCAAATTTCCTGGGAACACAGAGATGATTCAAGGGACAGGGAGGAGGAGGAGGAGGCGGGGAGGAAGAAGAGATGCCGCCTTTGAGGAACTCCCTGTCTGGCCAGGAAACTCGGCTCGAGGAGAGCTGGTTACACATATGAGCTTCCTGTGACTGTCACAATGAACGACACATGGAACACGCGGTGGCACACACCTCTCATCCAGCACTTGGGAGGCTGAGGCAGGGGGATCGTGAGCTTCATGTCAGCACAGGCTACACAGAGAGACCCTGTCCTGTCCCAGGCTTTCCTCCTGGCTCCAGCATCCAGTTAGTGTTTTCCCTGTCCTGTCTCCATGGGGCATTGTGCCTTGTTGGTGCCTGTATCTCGTCTCTCTCTTACATTTTTGTATGTATCAATTTTGTTGTTGTTGTTTTTCGAGGTAGGGTCTCTCCGTAGCCCAGGCTGACCTGGAACTCACTATGTAGTCCCAGGCTGGCCTCAAACCCACAGCGGTCCTCCTACCTCTGCCTCCCGAGTGAGTGCTGGGATGAAAGGTGTGCTCCACCACACTGTGCTTTTTTATCTGTATTTTGAGACAAAGTCTCCTCTTGCAAGAAAGACAGGTGTATACTACCATTCTTGGCTCTGTCATCTTTTTTTTTAATATATTTTATTCATTCATTTGAGAGAGAGAGAGAGAGAGAGAGAGAGAGAGAGAGAGAGAGAGAGAGAGAGAATGGGCACGACAGGGCCTCCAGCCACTGCAAATGAACTCCAGACACATGTGCCTCTTGTGCATCCGGCTCTACATGGGCACTGGGGAATTGAACTCAGGTCCTTCTTTATTACAGGCAAACGCCTTAACCACGAAGCCATCTCTTCAGCCCGTGTCATCTTTGTTTTAATTTCCTTTTTCCTTTTGCAGTGCTGGGGTTGGTAGGCCACTCTGCCAGCTCTTCACTGGTACATCAGTAGATCCAGGGCAGCCTGGGCTACACGAGTAAGACCCTATCTCAAAACACCAAAAAGTTGGCTCGGTGGATAAAGGCTCTTCCTTGTAAAGTCTGCTGGTGGCCTGGGTTCAATTCCCCAGTCCCACATAAAGCCAGATGCGCAAAATGGCCTTTGTGTCTGGAGTTCATCTGCAGTGTTAAGAAACCCTGGTGCCCATTCTCACTCTTTCTCTGCTTGCAAATAAATAATTAAAATACATAAAAAGAAAGTGAGAGAAAGGAAGAATGGAAGGGAGGAAAAAATAGATAAGGCTGGGAGATGTGTCAGCATTTAAAGGTCTTTGCTTGCAGAGCCTGCCATCCTGGGTTCAATTCCCTAGCCAGTCGTATAAAGCCAGATGCAAAACGTATCTGGTATCCATTTGCAGAGATCCTGGTGTGCCCATGCGCACATACACGAGTGCAAAGAAATAACCTTCTTAATATGTTATTTATTAATTTGGAGAGAGAGAAAGAGAGAGATGCACTAGGGCCTCTGCAAACTGCAGCTGTATGCACCACTTTGTGCTAGCTCTCTCTATGTGGATACTGGAATTGAATATTGGAATTGAACCAAGATCATTAGGGATTGCAGGCAAACGATTTAACCGCTGGGCCACCTTCAATCCCCAGAAATAACATTTTTAAGAATGAAAAAGGAGCCGGGCGTGGTGGCGCACGCCTTTAATCCCAGCACTCGGGAGGCAGAGGTAGGAGGATCGCCGTGAGTTCGAGGCCACCCTGAGACTACAGAGTGAATTCCAGGTCAGCCTGGACTAGAGCGAGAGCCTACCTCGAAAAACCAAAAAAAAAAAAAAAAAAGAAACCTCAGATGATCCAAAAATCAACCTTTCCAACAAAAGATGCCAGAAACAGTCAAGATCCATATGCAAAGAATAAGTTACTCTAACTGGACCCTTCAATTCTATATAAAATTCAAAAATATCAACTTCTAGGTTGACATAAGAGAGCAATGTGGAGCACTCTGGAGTCTCTGCTTTCTGTCTCCAGGCCTGGCAAAAAGAGAAAGAGGGACTGGGGGTGCTCCTCACACCTGTCACAACACTCAGAGGCTGAGGCAGGAGGATTGCCACCACCAAGAATTCCCGGTCAGTCTGGGCTACAGTGAGGCCCCTCCTCAAGGAAGGAAATCCTAGGGGCTGGGAAGATGGCTCAGCAGTAAAAGCGCTAGCCTGCAGGTCAGCTCCCCGAAGTTTTAAAATTTAGTTCTTTTCAAATAAGTATGTTTTTTGCCATTTAAAATAAAAACATCGCTGGGCGTGGTGGCTCACACCTTTAATGCCAGCACTCGGGAGGCAGAGGTAGGAGGATTGCCGTGAGTTCAAGGCCACCCTGAGACTACATAGTGAATTCCAGGTCAGCCTGGGCTAGAGCGAGACCCTACCTCAAAACCCCCCCCCCAAAAAAAAGAAAAGACAAAAAAATTCGGGCTGGAGATGGCTCAGTGGTTAAGGCACCAAACCTAATGACCTGAGTTCTATTCCTCAGGACCTACCTAAAGCCAAATGCACAAAATAGAATTCATTTGCAAGGGCTCTGGTGCACCCATTCTCTCTCTCTCTCTCTCTCTCTCTCTCTCTCTCTCTCTCTCTCTCTCTCTTTCTTCTTGCAAATAAATAAAAATATGTTTTTAAAAAAGAAAGAATTCGGGGCTGAAGAGTTGGCTTAGCAGTTAAGGCACTTGCCTCTAGTGCCTAAGGCTCTGGGTTCAATTCCCCAGGACCCACATAGGCCAGACCCACAAGGTGGTGGCCCTGGTGCTCTCTCTCTCTCTCTCTCTCTCTCTCTGTATCTCTGTATCTCTCTCTGTATCTCTCTGCTTGAAAATGAATAAATAAAATATTTTAAAAATAAACAATAAAAATAAATTAAAAAAAAAAAGAAAGAAAGAATTCTACCTAGTTGATAAGCTTGAAGGCTCTTTAGACACAGTACCAGTGCAAGGTCAGCGCCCCAGGGCAAAGCTCGAGAAGTCGGACTCCATTACATTAAAAACTGAGGCAGGTATAGAGGTACATACCTTCATCCTAGCTCTAGGGAGGTGGAGGCAGAAGGATCAGGAGTTCCAGGAATTCAAGGTCATCCTTCACAACCTACAGAATTCAAGGCCAGTCTAAATTTGCATAAAACTATCTCAAAAAAAAACAACCCAAACAATAAATAAACATATTTTAAAGACCTGCTCTGGTGTTGGTGCTTCAGGGAGAAGTAGAAGACAACCCACGAGGAATTACTCTTCAAATGCAGCTGGTGACAACAAATAACCTAATCTGAAACCTCTCAAAAGATTCAAAGGGCACCTGCACAAAGAAGATACGCATGCAAAAAGAAGCAGGAGATATGCAGAGCAGATGAGAATAACCATACAAAAGGGGGTAGTTGTGGGGAAATGCACGTAGAAAAAAAAGGAGATTGGGCTGCCCACCTGTCAGAGCCCCGGATCCCAGCCCTGGGGGGGCTGCACTTTGGAAGAAGTTTGGGAGACTCTGACAAACCCAAACACCCTCTTCCCAGCTGATCCCAGTTGTCTGGCTTCTTGGGTGGCCTTTGTTTTGGTTGCTGGGGACCAACCCCCAACTCTGGGGCATGCGGAACCCCAGAGCTTGCTATCCTCTGAGCCCCAGCCTCTCCCATAGACTTTAAATCATCTCTAGATGCACATACCTGGCGCAATGGAACTAGCTGTTACTGGGTTAATTAATTAGAGGAAATGAACCTACATGTTTAATATGGCCAGGGCTGTCACCGGCCTACACAGTTACAAAAGAAAAGCATGTGGTGAGCCAGGCACTGTGGCTCACGCCTATAATCCCAGCACTGGGAAGGTTGAGACAGGAAAACTGTCAAGAGTCCAAGGCCAGACTGGGCTCCACACCCCAAACCCTGTCTCAAGCCAGACATGGTGGCACACACCTGTCATCCCAGCTCTTGGGAGTTGGAGGCAGGAGAGCCGGAAGTTCAAGATCACCTACTCTGGGTTACTTGAGATACTGTCTCAAAAAAAGTCTCAAGCCCCTCCCCCCAAAAAGGGGAGAAATAGGGAGTTAGTTTAGTGAGTTAAAGACAGCCTTGTTTGCAAAGCCTGCTGTTTCAAGTTCAATTCCCCAGCCATTTAAAGGTGGATATAAAAAGTGGCCAAAGCATCTGGCTTTGCAGTGGCCAGAGACCCTGGTGTGCCCCCCCACATAAATAAATTTTAAAAAAAACCCAGCCGGGTGTGGTGGAGCATGCCTTTAATCCCAGCACTCCGGAGGCAGAGGTAGGAAGATCACCATGAGTTCAAGGCCAGCCTGAGACTACATAGTGAATTCCAGGTCAGCCTGGGCTAGAGTGAGACCCTACCTCGAAAAAACACCCCAAACCAAAACACAAAACTCCCTGCCCACCAATTGCCAGAGAATCCTCCATCTTTGGGAATATCTCCTAGTGTTTTCTAATCTTCCCACCCCTCCCAGCTCTAGCCCATCTTATCTTACAGAAAGGCCCACAGAAAGGCATTTACAACCCTGGCTCACATTTGCTCAGAGTGGACCGCATAAGGACACAGAAACACACAGAGAAAAACAATGGTCTGGCCAGGGCCTCTAGCCATTGCAAACGAACTCCAGATGCATGTGCCACTTTGTGCATCTGGCTTTATGTGCATCCTGAGGACTCGAACTCTGGTTTGCTTTACAGACAAACACCTTAACCACTGAGCAATCCATCTCTCCAACCCTGAACTGATTTCTCTTAGCATTTGCTAAACCAGCCAATATAATTACACACACGGCAGTGGCTCTGACATCAGCTGAGGCATTTTAAGTCACCCAGAAATGGTTAAAGCCTACAAGATTTCAAGGGCTCTGTGACAACTGCCCCCACCCCTAGGGTCTCTCTCTAGCTCAGGCGGACCTGGAATTCACTCTGTAGTTCCAGGCTGCCCTCAAACTCAGCGATCCTCTTGCCTCTGCCTCCAGAGTGCTGAAATTCAAGGCATGTGCCACCACACCAGGCTACAAATGGCCATTTTATAGAGGGGACTTGAACCTCTATGAATTTGAGAAAGCAAGCCCAGAGAGGCAAAGTCACTTGTTCAAGGTCACACCACCGGGAGATAGTGGCAGAGACTGGTTCAAAACCACAGGACCCCTTTTCGCTCAACTTTCAGTGTCCAGCTGCTTCACCTGGTGGGGAAGACTCCAGGGAGGATCCCCACCCCTCTGGGTCACCTCTGAAACAGGGCTTCTCAACAAATGCTTGCTGGTCATGGCGAGATGGCACACCTGCCTGGAACCTGCTGTGTCATGCCCAGGCCATCCCCTCATTAGCTACTCTGTGACAATGCGCTCCTGGACCCAGAGACAGCAAAGCAGCCAGGGAAGAAAAACAAGAGGCCTGGAAGTTGCCATTCAAGACCTGCCCCATATTTATTTTTTTATTTTATTTATTTATTTGAGAGAGAGACAGAGACAGAGACAGAGACAGAGAGAGAATGAATACGTCAGGGTCTCCAGCCACTGCAAATGAACTCCAGATGCATGTGTCATTTTGTACATCTGGCATTATGTGAGTACTGGGGAATCCGACCTGGGTCCTTAGGCTTTGCAGGCAAGCACCTTATCTGCTGAGCCATCTCTCCAGCCCCCACATAATTATCTTTTATAGTTAGGGATTCTTCCCTGCCCTGGCCTCCTCTTGCACTCAAGACTCTAGCCTGGAGTCACTGCTGTTCCCAACTGATCATCCACAGGACATTCAAAGGTTCAAAGGCCCACAATCCATTTCTGCAGCGGGTTAGAGGCAGGAGCCAACTGAAGCCCCCATCAACCATCTTCAGGTCAAATTTAGAAATGTTCTCCCTCTCTTACCCGCATGGCTCCCTCTTGCTTTCATCACATCTAGCCTCTCCTGAGCCAGAATCAAAATATCACCAGTATCTTCCCTCCCTCCCTGTCACACACTTCCTTCCCTCCCACTGCATCACTTTTCTTTTTGGCTTCTGTTGCCAATATAACATTCATTTTACATGTCTGTCCCCAACTAAAAGTTCCAAGGGTAAGGACTTTGCCCATCTGCGGGGTACTGGAACCCACATAAGCCTGGCATAGAATAATAGGAGTTGCTCCCCAGCAGGGCTATGGGATGACAGACAGGTGAATTTGGCCAGGCTGACCTGACCTGGAATTCACTATGTAGTCTCAGGGTGAGCTCAAACTCACGGAGATCCTCCTACCTCTGCCTCCCAAGTGCTGGGATTAAAGACGAGAGCCACCATGCCCAGCATTTTTTTTTTTTTTTGAGACAAGGTCTTATGTAGCCCAGGCTGCTCTTGAACTTGCTATGTATCTGAGGCTGGTCTTGAACTTCTGATCCTCCTGGCTTCATCTCACAAGTGCGGAGATTTTCTCTCTTTCTCTCTCTCTCTGGTTCAAGTTGTCCCAGGCTGACCTAGCTCTGTAGCTAGCAGGAGCCACCACACCAGCCTTCCCCTCTCCCCCTACATGGTCCAAGTCGCTCTGCAGCCGGCCTCAACCTTACGATCATCTTAGCAGGAAGGACAGGTTTACAAGGAGAGTATTTGGGGGTGGGGTCCCTCTGGGTAGGCCCGA
Source organism: Zapus hudsonius (assembly GCA_004024765.1). NCBI lineage: Eukaryota > Metazoa > Chordata > Mammalia > Rodentia > Dipodidae > Zapus > Zapus hudsonius. The sequence goes on along the minus strand of PVHP010038224.1, from coordinate 3,547 downwards.
ACACATCTGGAGCCTTTTCACGTCCTGAATCTCTAGTTTGGAGACCCCCCACCCCCCATCCCTCATCGGTTCAGGATTCTAGGGTGCTGACTGGAGTCCATGTCCCTTTCTTCCACCAAACGATCGGGGAAGCCTCCCGACGCGGTGTCCCCGGCGGATTCCCCGGGGCCACACACCCACCCACGCTGGAGGCACGTCTGGCGCAGACAGGAGGGGGGCGCGGGGACCCGGGGGCGGCCGGCGGTGTTGTGCCGCGCGTGTTGACGCGGTCACCATGGAGACGGCGAGGGGGCGTGTCCGGGGCGAGGGGGCGTGTCCTGACGCGCGGGACCCGGGCGCGAGCGGCGAGTGCCGGGGCCGCCGCCGCCCGCCGGCTTATATACCGCGGCTAAATTTAGGCTGCGCTCGGAGCTCGTCCCCATCCGGGACGCGTTTCCGCCGCCGCCGCCTTGGCCCGGCCCCTGCGCTCGCCGTGCCTATAAGGCCTGGGCGGGCCCGGCCGCGGCCCGCAGAGCTCGCCCCGCCGCCCGTGCGCCCCTGCTCGACGCGGGCCGGCCGGCCGGCTCACCGGTGTCCCCCTCAGTCGCATCCTCTCCACCTCCCCGGGTCACAGCCATGACGCTGAGCGAACCCATCCTGCCGTCCTTCTCCACCTTCGCCAGCCCGTGCCGCGAGCGTGGCCTCCAGGAGGTGAGGGCTGCGGGGGGCGCCCACGCCGGGGACTGGAACGCGGGCGGCGGCCTCCGGCTAGCAGACCGCAGGCGGCGGGACGTAGACCTTAGGCAGCAGGGAAACGCGAGGCAAAGCTGGAGGGTGCGGACTCGAGATCTCAACGTCGTGGGCGGCAGGCTGGCTGTGGTAGACGTTAGACCGCAGGGGAAGGTCGGAGCGCGGGGCTTCAGGTAACGGGGCCGCAGGCGGCGGGCTCGGGACAGCACAGACCGTAGGGTGCAGGAAAGCAGGAGGCGAGAGTGGACACTGCGAGGCCAGAGAGGCCGGACGAGGGTGGCGGGGCCCGTGGGGGCGAGTCCCGGCCGTGCGCTCACGCCCGCGCCCTGTCGTCCGCAGCGCTGGCCACGCACGGAGCCCGAGGCAGGTGGCACCGACGAGGACCTCAACAGCGTGCTGGACTTCATCCTGTCCATGGGGCTGGATGGCCTGGGCGCCGAGGCCCCCCCGGAGCCCCCGCCGCCCGCCTTCTACTACTCCGAGCCCGGGGCGCCTCCGCCGTACGGCGCCCCCGCGGGGGGCCTGGTGTCCGAGCTGCTGCGGCCCGAGCTGGACGCGCCTCCGGGGCCCGCGCTGCACGGCCGGTTCCTCCTGGCGCCGCCCGGAAGGCTGGTCAAGTCCGAGCCCCCAGAGGTGGACGGCGGCGGCGGGTACGGCTGCGCGCCCGGCCTGGCCCGCGGGCCCCGCGGCTTGAAGCGCGAGGGCGCCCCGCCAGCAGCCGCCGCCTGCATGCGGGGTCCCGGGGGTCGTCCCCCGCCGCCCGCGGACACGCCGCCGCTCAGTCCCGACGGCCCTGCGCGCCTGCCTGCGCCCGGACCCCGCGCCCCGTTCCCGCCGCCTTTCGGCGGCCCGGGCTTCGGCGCCCCCGCGCCAGGTATGCACTTCGGGGCACCCGCACCCGGCGCCTACGGTCTCTTCGACGACGCGGCCGCCGCCGCAGCACTGGGCCTGGCGCCCCCCGCCGCCCGAGGTCTTCTCACGCCCCCCGCGTCCCCGCTGGAGCTGCTGGAGGCCAAACCCAAGCGCGGTCGCCGCTCCTGGCCCCGCAAGCGCGCGGCCACGCACACCTGCAGCTACACCGGCTGCGGCAAGACCTACACCAAGAGCTCGCACCTGAAGGCGCACCTGCGCACGCACACAGGTCGGAAGGCCCTCACGCACGCACCGATGGGGTCGGGGTTGCAATCTTGGCCCCGGCGTGTTGATGCCTGGCACTTGGGGGGTCTGCGGTAGAGGGATCACCAAGCCCGCCTGAGCTACAGTGTGAAAGACCCTGCCTCCAAACTCCAAAAATAAGTTGTAAATAAATAAGAGCCCTGGTAGGTTGGGAAATTGGGGGACGAATACCCACGCCCCCCCCCATAAGGGTCGGAACTGACTAAAGCCTGCCGAGGAGCTAGAAAGTCTGGGGTTGGGGACCCTTCCCAGGGTTTCGGGCAGTGTGTGAAAGCTTGGGAACTACTGTCGGGGATATGGTTCGAGAAGTTGGCAGGCTGGGATAGAGTGCTTGCCTAGCAGTACAAAGACTTGGGGTTTACCCCCAGCATGACCTCAAACCTATATGGTACCCCACGCCTGTCATCCTGAAACTTGGGGAGTGTTGGCATAAGTTCAAAGGCCATTCTTAGCCATGTTGCAAGTTCCAGGCCAGCCTGCAACATATAAGGCGGAAACACTTGGAAGTATATTTAGGGAGACCTATGCAGGGTGCAGACTTGAGCACCCCCACCCACCCGGGAGGGCTAACCTTGGCATCTTGGAAAGGGTGTGTAAAGGGTCAGTGCTGGTGACAGAGAGTGGATGTGGAGGGGGGGTGGGGGAACATCTGGGGCACTGCTCTTGTACAGTATCCCAGGAGGGAAACTGAGGTTCCATCTTGTCTCCTGCAGGTGAGAAGCCCTACCACTGCAACTGGGAAGGCTGTGGCTGGAAGTTCGCGCGCTCAGACGAGCTCACCCGCCACTACCGCAAGCACACGGGCCACCGGCCTTTCCAGTGCCACCTGTGTGACCGCGCCTTCTCGCGCTCAGACCACCTGGCACTGCATATGAAGCGGCACATGTAGCCAGGACCTATCACCCACCCGTGCTTGGCCGTGGCGGGCCCCACGCGCCAGGCACGGCCCCCTTTCCAAACTGTGACTGGTATTTATTGGACCCTGAGGACCGGGCTGGGCAGTGTGACCACGGAGGGGCTTTCCCCCAACATGATAATGACAATGCATGCCACCTTCCCAGTCCCTGGGGTGACTGAAGTCTCCAGCGGGAGAAGACACAGATCTTGATCCTCTTTGACGAGTTTTGTTTTCAAAATGGTGCAATAATTGTGTCCTCCCTCCAGAGGATCGGCTCAATGCCTTGTGAGAAATCAGCCTCTTGTACTGTCGGATCTTTTTATATTATTGTACATATTAACTGTAAATAGGTAGACAGTGGGCATTTGGACTGTCTGCTTGTTTTTTATAAGAATTTTTGCTTTTTTTATTAAAAAAAAAGTTTTGCATCTTTGGAGAAATCTCAGCTCTGGTCTGGCTGTTTCTAGGTTGGGGAATTTTGGGAGAAGCAGAAGGGGGGGGACAGACAAGCAAGGAGGTTGGCAGAGTGGAAAGTGGGCCCTGAAGTTGCCAGCTGCAAGCCCCGGCTGCCAGGAACTGTTGGTTTCCCATAAATCTAAACACATTTAAACACTGCATTTTAGGATCGAGGCAGGTTATTTTAAGGCTGTCCCTTGAAAGCCATAAATTGTCTCCTTTTAATCCAGAACTGGGGGAAGTGCCTGCCCTGACGTGGCCATCCCATCTCTGGGTGGTTTAAAAAAA
>PVHP010038223.1:0-11417 GCA_004024765.1 Zapus hudsonius | reverse complement strand
CAGAGAGAATAGGAATATAAATACAAGAATTTACCTTTCTTTTCTTTTCTAGGCCCTCAGTCAATTGGATTGGGGCTGCCCTGTTTTGGATGAGGGCAGATTTCCCTGGTTCACTGTACCGATTCATATACTAGTCTCTTTTGAATACCCTCATGAACATATTCAGAAATAGTGCTTTACTACTTATTTCAGTATTCCTTAGTCAAGCTAAGTTGACACCTAAAACTAACCATAACAGTTTATGTTTGAAGTATTAACATATTTAGAGTTTCTGTATGAATAGCATGAAACCTAGAGAGGTTAAATTTAGTTTTGTTACTAAATTGTATACTTAGAATCATTGGTTTCCAAAGGCTTTGAAGAACCTTATATTTAATTTACTACATACAACACACATGTAGTTATAGATTTATTCAATAGTAGATATAAATTGTGTCTAAAAGTTATATGCTTATGTAAAATATCAGAGTTCTTGACCATTTGGATACTTAGTATTTTTAGAGAGCATGACGCAGGTCATCTTTTCTTTTTCTGGGTGGTATGTAATTGTGGTCTCAGCATAGATATCACCTTGAAAGACTCTTGAGACTGTAGGTTGTGTTAAAGTTTTTTCATAAGTACCCTCAGAGCACCATATTTTCCCCTTGTGATACTAGTAATATTGAATTGTAACTGTTCCATTTCTGCAATAGACCTTTTTCGACAGTAAAAACCATTTTCTTTAGGGCTCTGAAATAGATTTGCCCTAGATTTGACTCTTTGCTATGTGTGCTATTAGGGAAATTATATGTGAACTGAGGATAATAGCATTTAACTTCCTAAGATTATTTATCCTGAATATGTTAATGAGTATAGAGAAGGCATAATACAATTCTTGCTGTATAATTCTCAAAATTTTTACTCTTCCTTTTTTGTTGTGTATGATACTTAGTAGGATTTCAATAACTTGTTAAGTCAATGCATATACTATATTAGAGCTGAGTTAATCATTAACCTTATTAAATTTTATATAATCTCAGGTTGGCCTTGAACTCATGGTGCTCCTCCTACCTCTGCCTCCTGAGTTGCTAGGATTAAAGGTGCGCACCATCATTCCTGGCTTTAAGAATATCTTTTAAAATGAATAATAATTTATATTTAATAATACATTTTTTGAGTTAGACCGTAGCAAATTATTTGGATCCAAATTAGAATAACAGCTTGAAGAACTTTCTTTAGTTCTTGTCAAACATACTTATGATGGCAGTTGGTTTAAACATCTTGAAGGTAATGTCAGTGAAATGTATTATTAGGGGGTTTAAAGCAGGCAGAAAAGATTATAAATTTTATTTCTCTGGACTTGCTGCTTTCTGACCTTGTTCCCTTGTGTTACATTCAAATTTGGGTAGGTTTGGCTTTTTTTTGAGGCCCCTTTCCTTGTCTTGCACATGCGCCACCTGGTTGTATTCTCATATGGTCTTTTTCTCTGTGTGCATGCATCCTTGGTGTTTCTCTGTGTGCCCAAATTTCCTTTTATAAGGATCTAATCAGATTGATTAAGGCCCACACTAATGGCTACATTTTAACTTAATCACATCTCTAAATGCCCTATCTCCAAATATTCTCAGGTTAAAATTTAAACACATGAGTTTCAGGGGGACATAGTTCAGCCCATAACAATGTGGTTTTTTAAAACTGCTTATTTGTTTAGACCGAGTTCTACAAGGAATATGAAATTCCATTTTAACCACTAATAACATGTATGTTTTTATTTTTTTCCTCATGATTGTCCAGTTACCTAGACAGATGCCCTGTGAGATGTTCTACATATTGAATTTGCCAGATTTATTTCCTTGTCTTCTGTTTGCTGTAAACTGAGAGCTAGATCAAAAGATTTATTTAAATTAAAACATTTGTGAAACAAATACTTCATGATTGATGCTGTGTATATCATGTGTCATATATGCAGGTATGTTGCTCTACTCTTTGTGGTACTGAGTTTGGTCACTGAATAAAAGTGACAAAAGAAGATGATCTTTCTGCTGTAAAATTTTCTTCTTGTTCAGTTAGTAATCTGTGGGATGATACCTGACTGTTCCCTATAATGGCAATGTCATTTCCTCAATGTTATCACTAGCTGTTGTTGTGAATGGTGAACATTTGTCATTCTTTCAGCGTTTGGGAAATTCTAACAATTTGAGGCAAAGCCTTCTTTTCGCTAGTGAGGTTGAAAATGCTGGTGCTTTATTTCTAGCCTCCTTTTCATTTAGAGCACGAGTATATGTGTTGGTTTTGTTAGTCCCATAGACTTCTGATTTTGAACGGGAAGTTAGTAAGATCCACAAGATGGGAGTTCACAAAATTCATTGTTGTGGTGGACACTAGCTTTTATGATTCTGGTTCCTTGCTTTTCTGAAAACATTTTTTAAAAAGACGTACTTGTTTGCTTTTCTTCTCAATAACACAGGACTCTGAGGGACAATTTAGATCAGAAGTTGGACTCAATGACTTTAAGCACCTCTTTAAATCTGTAGTTACATTGTTCTCATTTTTAGTTTCAAAAGTAATTTTATACTTACATTTCTTGTTGTTTGAGATACACTTCGTTTTATGAATTTACCAAGTATTCATTTTATGCCTATTATCTGTGGAGTTGGAGATATAATGATAAATAATGTCTTCAGGAAAGATAAATTTATGTAGATATGTTAATCTTGAGAGAAGATCAGTTAAAAATACATTGGCAAATCAAATAGGAGGAAGTGATTTTCTAGAATTGAGACAGGATATGATGAAACAGTTGGTGAGTTGAGTTTTGGAAGATTGGTACCATTGGAAGGATGCCATAGGTAAAAGAACTATTATGACCAAAGATGTGAAATATGTAGATGGGGATTTTTATTAGAAGTTTAAATTGATAACTTAAAATGCTTATTTATTCATTAAGAAACTTTCAAGTAACTTTCTAAAACAAAACAGTTTAGCAAGCAGATAGCATTGCTACATATTTAGCAATATGAACCCCTCCCCCTTGAGTTCTTTGAGATGGGTTTATTCATGTAGCCCAAACTGGCCTTGAAATTGAACTTGCTAGATAGCAGAGGTTGGTTGAACTCCTGATCTTCCTGTCTCCACCTCTCAAGTGCTAGTCTCTTTAATGTTTGGAGTAATGGAAGACAAATTGTTATGTTTGTTACTGTGTTCATCCTACTGCAGTATGTTTCCATAGAAGTATATAAAGAAAAGCTGTGATACTTCTATGTCAGCCAGGAGGTGCTAGGATTATAAGGGATGAGCCACTGCACCTGGTTGGATGTCTGCTTTTTACACAAGACTGAAGTCTTCATGAAGACAAGGGCAATATATGTTTGGTTATCATGGTATATTAGCATATATTAAAGTGAGCTTATGGTATATAATAGCAAACTTAAGTATCTGTAGACTTAATTAAATGTTTATTATATACAAATTGCCAGACACTGTAAGGGGCTTTAAAGTTTAAAGCTAAGCACCTTATTGGTAGACTATAATGTGCATATCCAACTATACATTATATGTAGTAAAATATGTAACATCAATAAATTTTTAGATGCTAATATTGAGGAGAATACAAATTTATATTAAAATAAATGAAAATTTCAAGTGAAGAAACATTTATCCTGTAATCATTTGTTTATTTTTCATTGAAACTATGTTAATTCTGATAATCATTTGGGAAGTTTCAAAAGGTGAGGAAGGTTATAGATAATTAATAATTGAAGACTTTCCCTAATGTAGTTAAAGTTGTTCTTGTGACTCTAAAATATGATTCTTGCTCTCTGGAGAACCAAATAAACTTCAAAGTGTAGAACTGGAACATGGATAATTAAAGCTGCACTAGTATGCTGATTTCTTATGTCTTTAGATCTGTTGCCCCAGTAAGGTGTATTGGAGGACAGAATCAAAGGCATCATTTATAGAGGTTTTTCTTTTAATCACTGTGTTTTTGCATGATTTGACAGGATATATTTTATATAAGAATTGTGTGCAGTAAGAGTTAGTGTCTGTCTTTATGTTACATCTATGTAATGTGGTTTCTTCTTATGGGTAAGGAAATCATCCTTTCAAATCCCATTAGCTTTGAAGTGGATTTGGTATATATTTGTAGAGGTTGTGTGATAAAATTCAAATCTTTTAAAGTTTTCAGTTATGAAATTATCTTACTAGTGATAAAGTATTTTGCTCTCTGATATGTATGTTTTTTTTTACTCTTCCCATTTTATTTTTATGTTATCTATTTTTATTTTTTATTTTTTACTATTTTATTTATTCATTTTCAAGGAGAGAGAGAGAGAGAGAGAGAGAGAGAGAGAGAGAGAGAGAGAGAGAGAGAGAGAGAGAGGAGAGAGAGAGAGAGAGAACGTGAGAGCACCAGGGCCACCACCTTGTGGGTCTGGCTCTGGCTTATGTGGGTCCTGGAGAATTGAACCCGTGGCCTTAGGCACTGGAGGCAAGTGCCTTAACCGCTGAGCCATCTCTCCAGCCCTCTGATATGTATGTTTAGCTTATTCACCAAATGTTATCAAGTGGTGTTTTATGTTCCCTATACCTGCTAGGAAGCTGAGAATACAAGAATGAATAAAACATGTTTGCTGTTCCAGGAGAAATAGTTAATGATGGACGAGATAGACATAAATAATTACGTGATTAATTATGCAAAATGTTGTATAAGCACTGGAAGTGATTGACTTTGGGAAGAGGTGGGAGAGGGTTTCCAGATGTGTTAATCCAGATATATCTAATTACGCAAGTTTTACACCTGTTACTTCCCCGACATTTGTAAAGCAGTACTTCTTTTAAACAATAATTTGTTTATTTGTGTGTGTAGGTACACCAGGGGGTCTTGCCACTAAATGATCACTGGCTTACATAGGTGGCTTGGGAGTTGAACCAAGCTCATCGAGCTTTATAACCAAACATCTTTAACTGCTGAGCTATCTTCCCAGTCTCTAAAACAGTACTTTAAAAATATTTTATTTATTTATTTGAGAGATAGAGACAGAAAAAGAGGATAGAGACAAAAAGACACAGAGAGAGTGAGTATGGGCATGCCAAGGCCTTCTGCCACTGCAAACAAATTCCAGATGTATATGTCACTTTGTGCATCTGGCTTTATGTAGGTACTGGGGAATCAAACTCTGGCTGTTAGGCTTTGAAAGCAAGTGCCTTTAACCACTGAGCCATCTCTCTAGCTGAAAACAGTATTTCTTAAACTACCAGCAAAGAATTTGTAATTCAGGGTAGAGTAGTAGTACCTTTCAGATGCACCTTAGAACAGCTTGAAAATTTCTTAATTCTCTACTTTCTCTTAAAAATTTGTGTGACACGAGGGTGTTTATAAAAGCATTATATGTAATAACAAGAAAAGGGAGACAATTTGTACATGTACATCAAGGGAATAATGGATAAATTCATATAACTTTTTTGGGAAATACAGATGATTTTAATAAGTATCTTAAAGTGTATATTATTCCTTATAAAATATATTATTAAATACTTAAAGAGATAGGCCTTGTTGATCAACCCTGGCCACATTTAAATTGTATTCAATTTTTTGGTTTTGGAAATGTGATGTACCTAGAATAGTAAGAACAGGCTCCATGAAGGAGATAGGAAATTTTTATTTTATTTTATTTTTTAAAAAATATTTTATTTATTCATTTTCAAGCACAGATACATTATATATATATATATATATATATATATATATATATATATATATAGAGAGAGAGAGAGAGAGAGAGAGAGAGAGAGAGAGCGCAAGCGCACCAGGGCCACCACCTTGTGGGTCTGGCTTATGTGGGTCCTGGAGAATTGAACCCGGGGCCTTAGGCACTGGAGGCAAGTGCCTTAACCGCTGAGCCATCTTTCCAGCCCGAAATAGGAAATTAGACATAAAGAATTAGCTCTTAAGCTGGGCATTGTGGCGCATGACTTTAATCCCAGCACTCTGGAGGCAGAGGTAGGAGGATTGCCATGAGTTCAAGGTCACCCTGAGACTACATAATGAATTCCAGGTCAGCCTGGACTAGAGCCAGATGCTACCTTGAAAAACCACCCCACCACCACCAACAACAACAACAAAAAAAGAAGAATTAGCTCTGGGGGCTGGAGAGATGGCTTAGCAGTTAAAGCATTTGTCTGCAAAGCAGAAGGACCCAAGTTCGAGTCCCCAATACCCATATATAGCTAGATGTATAAGGTGGTGTATGTATCTGGAGTTTGTTTGCAGTGCCTGGAGGCCCTGGTGTGCCTGCTCTCTCTCTCTCTCTCTCTCTCTCTCTCTCTCTCTCTCTCTGCCTTTCTCTCTCACTCTTGAACAAATAAAATATTTTTAAAAATCACATGGATTTTCAAATTAAAAAAAATTAGCTCTGGAAAGAACTTTAGAAGACATTTTGAATAGTAGTTTAAATTACAGATACAGTCATTGAGCATTCCCTGCCCCTTGCTTATACATGCCCAGGCTATCTGGTTTGCAACAGTTCTATCTGAAAGACCTGTCTAGCCCTGAGAATCAGCCTCATACTCTCAAGCTGAGGTGATTTGTGTTCATTAATTCCATGTAGCATATTTGTTTAATCTAAATCAAATGCATTAACCAAGTCACTCTTGACTTTGTTTAACATGGTTCATTTCTAATTCATGTATTCCCCTTATGCCCCAGCATCCATCTCCATCTCCTAACAAGAACTCTCCCTAAAAAAAATGCAAACAGGCATAAGTTGAAGTAACATCTTGTTTTCTTATCTCTTTTCTTCCATGTTTAATTTGTCATTTTATTCATTGTGGCAGTGTCTTCAGTTTTACCTTTTGCTTGCTGAAACTTTAGCTGCCATCTTTTATATTTTGGAGGTAAAAGGTAGCTTGTTTTCTGAAACTTTCTTGATGGTTGGCATTTTTTTTTTTGGTTCTTTCGATGTAACTTTGCTGCTTGAGAGGGACTTTTAAAATCTGTCTTGGTTTTTGTAGTTTCTGTACCTTCTGTGCGTTCTGACCACAAGTTTTTCCTGTTCACTTTATTTTTGTCTGTCTTTTGTGCAGGGCCCTTCCTCAAATCTCTGGTGATTCTTGGTTGTCCATTTACATTTCAGAATGAAATACTAAATGCTAGATTCAGATATGGGTAAAATTGTTGATTGGCAGGCCTTCCGATAGCTTGAATTGTTGGATACCTGTGCATTTTGTTAGGGTAACACTGTCAGTAACGACAAGTGCTTCTTGGCTTTGATGTTTGCTATGGAAGAAACTTTCCAGCTTTCTTGAGGGTGATAGTTTGGCTGCCAGTGCTTAGGACTTGAGCTGGAGAGTGGGTGCCAGGCTCTCCAGTTAGTGTGATGTCACTTAATCCATGTTTTTTTACAAATCCGCATCCCTGCTGTGGTGTCCTATGGAGACATAGGACTTACTACATAGTAAGGGCAAGTTTAAAAGCTGCTTACCTCAACCAGCTGTTTGGTTTGTAGGCCACCTCTCATTCTGCCTCCAGAAGTTCCTGATGCTTCTGGTGTCCTGGTCCTCCCAGGGTTGTGTGCAGATGAGTTTATTTCTCAGCTCAGGCTCAGGTCCTACTGTTCTCTTGTTGTTAGTACTTTCCATTTATCTGTTGTCCAGGTAACTTTTTTTTTTTTTTTTTTCGGAGGTAGGGTCTCACTTTAGCCCAGGCTGACCTGGAACTCACTGTGTAGTCTCTGGCTGGCCTCTAACTCACAGTGATCCTCCTAGCTCTCAAATTCTTAAAAAAGAAATTTGTGGGGCAGGGGAGAAGGTTCAGCGGTTACAGGCAGCCTGGGTGTTATTCTCCAGTATTTATGTAAAGCCAGATGCACAAAGTTGCACATGTGTCTGGACTTTGCAGCAGCATGAGGCCCTGGTGCACCCATACTTACTCTCTGTCTCTCATTCTTTCTCTCTTAAATAAATCAGTCATTGAAACATTTGTGAATTTTTTTATTTTTTAAAATTTATTTTCAAGCAGAGAAAGAGAGAGAGGGGGGAGGGAGGGAGGGAGGGAGGGAGGAAGGGAGGGAGGGAGGGTCTGGCTTATGTGGGTACTGGGGAATTGAACCTGGGGCCTTAGGCACTGGAGGCAAGTGCCTTAACTGCTGAGCCATCTCTCCAGCCCAGAAACATTTGTGAATTTTTTGTTTCATTTCATATTGTTATAATATAGACATAATTTAATTACTACCAGAAAAATAAAAGCATATCTTGGTTGTCCATTAACTGTGTGGTAAAGAAAGATGAACAAAGAGAGCCGACCCTTTTTACCAAGTTTAACATGTACCTTCTTTTTCTTAGTGTATCTCTAGTATATTTCAATTTGTGCCTGGGGATATATGGAACTGGTTTGATTAAAAGCTGACTGATCATTTCATGGAAGGTCTTTATATATATATATATATATATATATTGTCCATAATGAATTACATTATTTAGTGGGCAAACAATGAGTTGTTATCCCCAATTCCCCAATGCCCCCCCTCATGGAAGGTTTTTAAATTTGAGTCTACTGCTAATTGGGCTATTAATGTGTGCTCATTCTTTGTTGGGAGTAGGTCATTAAATATTGATCACCTGCTTTCTCCTTTCTCTTCCTATTGCCTCTTTTATTTTTAACCTTGGTCTTATAACTATTTGGTATGCCATGGCCAGCTTGTTTGTTTACTGCCCTGCTGGTTTTATTATAAGTGAGCAGAACAGTGCTGGAACATGCTTAGAGCCTAATCATAGGAGTTTGTGTAATAACAGACAAGTCAAAGCAGACACTACATATGAAATTTGCTCACCAGAGTAAGGAAAAGTCTAGGAACCCTTTTATATTAACAAAGGGAAAGAGCTACTTGTGGCTAGCTCTCTGGAGCCTGAGGCAGGAGGATTTTCATTTTGAGGCCAGCCTGGACTTCATAGTAAGAATGTGTCTCAAAACCAGCAAACAAAGGAGAGATGGGCTATATTATAAAAGTTAGGATTAGACTATAGGACTGTATCACTTTAAGACTCTGAGCAGCAGCAGTGTTGATGTTGATTTGGTCTTTTGCAAAGTGATCAAAGCAGTGAGCCAAATGATTTGAAGATTTCATAGACTAAAGTCAATGTATGTTTAAGAACAGATTGGGCTGGAGAGGTGGTTCAGTGGTTAAGGTGCTTGCCTGAAAAGCCTGATGACCAAGTTCAATTCTCCAGTACCCATGTAAAGCCAGATGCACAAAATGGTGCATGTGTCTGGAATTTGTTTGCAGTGGCAAGAGGCCCTGGTGTACCCATTCACTCTCCCTCCCTTTCTCTCTTGCTCCTCCTCTCTCTGCTTGCAAATAAATAGTAAATAAAATATTTTAAAAAGAATAGATTATATCTGAAACCTTAAACATAAAAGGTTTTGATACTGGCTTATTTCGTTAATTATTTTGTGTGAATTTTATTAACTACAGCAGCTTGATCTTACTCTTAGCTTTCTAACCACACTGTCAGTTGGAGGTTTGAAAGTCTAATTTAGTTACTTCTGCAACTGCCTAAGTTCTTAACTAAGAATGGAAAGAAGCTGTTATTACAGAATACCACAGACTAATCAATTTATAAGATAAGTGATATCTGTGGTTTACAGTTTTGGATCTGAGAAGCCCAAGGTGGAGTGACTGAATCTGGTGAAGGCTTCATGCCTATCATAACAGGATAAAAGACATCACATGGGAGCCAGCACAGGTCGTGGAGGATAACAAGGACACCACACTCTCCTTTTTAATAGCCAGCACACTCTTAACATAGTTAGTCCATGCTTGAGATAATAGCGTCACTTCATTCTTGAACGCTTGAGCCCCCATGACCTGATCACCTCCTAAACATGTGATCTCTTAATATCATCGTACTGGCAATTCATGTCTTTTGTTGGGCATTTAAGCCATAGAAAAAGCTTTATTACTGGTATTAGTGAATGGAAAAGTGTTTTGAGGACTCCTCCAAGAAGTGAGAAAGAAATAAAACAAGAATAGAATTTTTTTCAGTGCATTGAGTCATGACACCTTTCATTGTCACTGTACCTTCAGCTGGGAAGTTTTGGACTGGAAACTAGGCAGATGTGTTTAAAACCACTGGTCCAGATTTCTTCCCTCACCAACTTGAGACACTTGACCAATGAGTCGTTATTGCAGGAGACAGACTACAAAGTGAGAATGATTTGGTTGATGCAAATCTGATCTCATTAGGTATATTAACTAGAACCAATTACTTAATCTTCTGAATATATTCTTCCATTTGTATAATCAGAATATAATTTGTTTGGTGATTGTTATAAGTATAAATGGAAAGATAATTAAAATGACCAATCAGACATTTAGTAAATCCAGTGATAAAATGATAACTAGCATTCATAACCTGTTTTCAATAAATTGTTGAATGTTTAAATCTTCAACATCATTGTAACATTTTTAACTTATGCCATTAAATGTAGAAATCATTATTTCCTCAAACTAATACTGCGTCTTTAAGCTACTCATTTCATGAAAGCAAGAGGCAATAGTTACCTTTATGCTGTTAAATCCTTATGTAAAAGACAACTATATGTATGCTCATTCCACAGAATGCCACTATAGTGTTTTTTTCTTGTGAGAATGAAATCTCAAGAATATTCTTCATATTTTTGCAGGAAGGGAATATATAAGACAAACATTGTATCTTTTATTTGAAATAGGAGCTTTTAAAATTGTATGTATTTCAGGTGTATATTATGATTTGTTAAACATAGTGAAATTGTTGTTATGGTGAAATAAGAGCATTAGTTAGTTTGAGCTAACCCGTTGATGATGTGAAAAACTAATAACAGAGTATATAGCAAAATTACAAAAAAATGTTCAGCTAGCCAGGCCGGTGGCACAAGCCTTTAATCCCAGCACCCGGGAGGCAGAGGTGGGAGGATCGCCATGGGTTCAAGGCCAGCCTAAGACTACATAGTAAATTCCAGGTCAGTCTAGGCTAGAGTGAAACCCTATCTTGAACCCTTCCCCCCAAAAAAGTGTTCACCTAAAATTTTATATAGGATCCCTTGTACATATTGTTCAGTAATATTTGCTGTACATTCACTTACTCAGATACAATGATGGAGATCCTACAGTGTTTCATAAAGATTTGAACACATCTCTTTATCATTGGAATGAAGAATGTTTAAAACACACATTTGGTTGTCTAGTTTGTTTGATGCTAGAAGTTGTAATAAGGAACTTGGATTTCTGGTAGTAAGTAATTATTCTTTGGAAAAAGAACAGTTACTATTTACTGATTTTCTTTTTTTTGTTTATTCTTAAAATATTGTTTTTTTTTCTTAAAATATTTTATTTATTCATTTTCAAGCAGAGAGATACAGAGAGAGAGAGAGAGAGAGAGAGAGAGAGAGAGAGAGAGAGAGA
>PVHP010038222.1:0-16702 GCA_004024765.1 Zapus hudsonius | reverse complement strand
GTGTGTGTGCACTAGCTGGACTAGCTAGAGTCTCTTGCTGCTGCAAATGGATGCCCAGTGTCTATCCAGCTTGATTAATTTATTTGATAAAGATAGAGAGAGGCAGACAGAGTGTGAGCATGGGTATACCAGGGCCTCCTGCTGCTATGAACTTCAGATACATGTACCACTTTGTGCATCTGGCTGGGTACTGGGGAATCAAACCCAGGTCATCAGGCTTTGCAAGCAAGCACCTTTAACCACTGACCCATCCTCCCAGCCCCAAGATTCCGTCTTCATAAAATACATGGTAATGATGATAACGTCCAGGTTGGACCCCCTCACAAGGGCTGCACACAGATCACTAGAAGCTGTTTGCTTCTTGCTTACTTTCTTCTTCACAGAAAACCACACCCAAGCCCCTTCCTTCCTTCCCTTTTTGCTTGGACTTTCTCTTCCTACTCTCTACCCACCCATGTCTCCTCTCCTCTGTCCTCACAGCCATGATGGCTGCCTGGCAGCGGCCAGTGCATGTGTGCTCCTGCACACATCCCACAATTGAGAGCTCCTGTCACCCCAAGTCTCCTCAACTCATCCACAGGCTTCTTCCTTCTGTGCTCTTGGGGTGTCATTGGGGTTCTCCAGAAAATGAGCTAAGTCTTCAGCCTTTAGTCAACTATTTCAGCCACATCCCCTTCAGGTTTTTTTTTTTTTTTTTTTTTCTCCATAAGTCCCAAGTTAAAATGTTCCTCATCTCAGCTTCCGTCTGTAGCTTCCTCTTTTTTTAGTTTCTGGATGCGTTTACTTTTTCTAATAAAAAATTGATACCATGTTGTCACTAAATGAGCTCTTGCTGTGTGCCAGGCATGATGCCATATGCTTCTTGCGCATGTCACTCGTCCTTCCTTCCTGTGATTCTGTTTGTACAGCAATGGGTGGATTGTCAGAGATCATGCCTCTAGTTCAAGGTGGAGTCGGGCTTTAAAACTGGTGCATCAGATGGCAGGGTGCAAGCTCATCACTATACTACAGTGTGATGAAAATGACCCTTGGGAACATGAATTCTTCAATGTGCTCTCAGGCTGAGCTTTTCCAAAATGTATAAGATATTCAGATATGATCTGTCATTTTCCTTAAAGTGTTTATTCATTCCTGAGACAGGATCTCATGTTGCCCAGACTGACCTCAAACTCACTACATAGTTGAGAAAAACCTTGAACTCCTGATCCTTCTGCCTGTACCTCCCAAGTGCTGGGATTTCAGGCATGCTCTACCATGTCTGGTTTATGTGATGCTGGGAAGGAGGTCAACCCCAGGGCTTCATGCCTGTTTAAGTTGGCACTCTACCAACAGAGCGGTATGCCTAACCAAGTCCTTTTCCTTTCCTTACTTCATTGATTTATTTGCTTATGATTTTTTTTCTATTTTTGTTTGTTTGTTTGTTTTGAGGTAGGGTCTCACTCTAGTCCAGGCTGACCTGGAATTCACTATGTAGTCTCAGGGTGGCCTTGAACTCACAGAAATCCTCCTACCTCTGCCTCCAAAGTACTTGGATTAAAGGCGTGCACCACCACGCCCGACTGCTTATGATTTATCTATTTATTATTTATTTATTTGCATGTGTATATGTGTGTATTAATATGTCAAGGTCTTTTTCCACTGCAAACAAACATTTGTCTGGTTTTACTTGTGTGGCTGGGGAATTGTACCTAGGAACCCAGTCTTTACAAGCAAGGGTCTTTACCTCTCAGTCATCTCTCCAGTCCTTATTTATTTATTTATAGACCAGGTCTCACTTTAGTCCAGGCTAGCCTCAAACTCAGTTGGTAGAGCAGGCTGGTCTTGAATTCCTGGGTGATCATCCTGCTTTAGCCTTCTGAATACTGGGATGGCAGGCATGAGCCATTGTGCCCAACTTAACCCATCATTGTCTTTCAACAGTTTAACCTAATGGACTGCTTGCTTGGAAATCACTGGGGTGGTGTGGCTGGGAATGCTGATAACAGAGAACCCATCCCCAAACTGCCAATCTCCTGAAAGCTCCCTTTGGCCCAGTGCCAGGGTGAGATGCCTCCCTATGAGTTGCTGGTCAGGAAAACAAACAATATAGGTGTTGTGGTCAGCTTTCTAGTTGCTGTGCAGAAATAACCCAAACAAAAGTGGCTTGTGGAGGAATGGGTTTATTAGGCTTACAGACTAGAGGGGAGACTCCATCCTGGCAGGGAAAACGATGGCATGAGCAGAGGGCTGGACATCACCTCTGCCACAGCACAAACAGCAGCAGGAAGGTGTGCCAAATACTGGCAAGGGGGAGCTGGCTTATAACCCCCAAAAGCCCGCCCCAACAACACAACTCTAGTGAGGTTCTAATTCCTGAATTGCCATCAGCTGAGGATCAATCTATCAGAACACATTCAATTGTTTGTGGGGGACACCTGTATCAAACCATGACAGTCTGCCCCTGGCCCCCACAAACTAATAATCATACATGATGTAAATACAATGCATTCAGCTCAACTCTTAAGTCCCCACAGCTTTCAACTGATCCATAATACCAAAAATAAACCCGTAATGGCACAGAACATTCACAATGCAAAACATGAGACATAGCAAAAACAGATTGACCAATACAAAATTTACAACACACAGGGCACCATCAATCTCTAACTCCAAGTTCAATGATTCTAACCAATAACACAAGTCTCTTGGAGATTCAATTCCGCCCCTCCAGCTCGGCTACTCACAGTCTGGGAAAACGTCATCCGGTGCTGGCAGCTCGCCTTGGCACCCATCCATAGTACTGGAATTCACTGGGTCTCCATTGCAACCCACAGTTCATCCTCATGGCTCCATCGGGCTCCATGCAGGTAACCTAGCACACCTGCTTCACACGCCAATGGCCATTTTTCAAAAACAAAACTGTGTTGCAAATCCAATGATCCTCTCTTTCTAACCAATCTCCATTCCACAGAACCAGGTGGGCTACCAACTTGTTAATCCAGGGGGGATCAAAGCATTCAGGCCCCTTACTTCAAAGAGTCTGCATTCTTCCTGTTCCAATGAAGACCACCTGGCTGAATCTCAATGGTTGTAATCTCTCAAAAATTGCAGGTGAACAGGCAGCAGTTTCGACCCAAAGATCTTTCTTTCTGTGCCATCTCCATCTGCTCACACCAGTTCATCTTTACGTCAAGCAACCCTGCACAGTTTCCAGGACACAGGCAGGCAGAACACAGCAAGCCTCTCACACAAACTGCTTCTGGCACAGTCCTGAAAAAGTTCTTTCTCACCCTCGTAAGCCAAACCTCACAGTCCATAGTTCTTACTTCATTCAGGTCTTTTAATTCTGACCAGAATGGTTCATTACGATGTACTCACAGCACTGCAAGGCACCTCTTAGGACAAGGTTTCCAATCCGTCCATATTCCTCCTGTAGATCACTTCCAAAAGCTCAAAGCCACAAGATCAGGGTTCTAGCAGCAACAGATGACCCCACACCCTGGTACCAAAACTGTTGCGGTCTGCTTTCTAGTTGCTGCACAGAAAGAACCCAAGCAAAAGCAGCTTGTGGAGGAATGGGTTTATTAGGCTTATGGACTTGAGGGGAGACTCCATCCTGGCAGGGAAAACGATGGCATGAGCAGAGGGGCTGGACATCACCTCTGCCACAGCACAAACAGCGGCAGGAAGGTGTGCCAAATACTGGCAAGGGGAAGCTGGTTTATAACCCCCAAAAGCCCGCCCCAACAACACAGCTCTAGTGAGGTTCTAATTCCCGAATTGCCATCAGCTGAGGATCGATCTATCAGGACACATTCATTTGTTTGTGGGGGACACCTGTATCAAACCATGACAATAGGTTATTGTTACTGCTTGTGGTTTTCTACCAGAACCAGAAGGTATTGTTGAAGTCAGCATCCATTTTGATTATAGGATACAGAGAAATTAAATTGGAACTGAGCTGGAAGCTTCCTTCCTGTTGGGTAGTTTTCAGAGTGCCAGAAGAGGTAACATTACGTAGGCTGTTAGGGGATAAAAGTCACCAACAATTTTTCCTCAGTTGTGGAACCCGTGTGTACACAAGTCACCTGCAAGGCAAGATATGCCCACTCATGCAATAGTGGTGTGACTGTTATGGGTATAACCAACCACTTTCTGCTTGGATTTGTGGCTCACCGCCTGGTATTGTAAACTTGAGCAAAGATCCATGACTGTGAGGTCATAGGCCATAGGTGGGAAGCTACCACTGTTGTTTTTCTAAGTTGACATGTTTTCCAGCAGATTGCCTTCTTAATATTTATGTTTATGCTGAATAAATAGTGCTGCTTTCAGCTTTGATCCGAGAATCTTCTTTCTAACAGTGAACAATAGTTACTAGAGACTTACATCTGGCCAAACATTGAGAATAAGCATTGTTGGGTGTTCAGCCCCAAATGGGTCATTTGTATCACTCCTCCAAGGTTCAGAGAACCAAGGAAGAGGGGGCAGAAAGAATGGAAGAGCTAGAGCATGGGGAGGAGTGCTATGAAATGCTATCTTCTCAATATGACATGACCATTGCATTTATGAACTCAAAGCAGCTGAGGTTACCTGCACAGAACTAGGTCCATCAGCATTCTGTCACAGAGGGTGGATGGGTTAATGAGGGATCCCTGTAGAACAATTAGCAGTTAAGTGTTGCTGAGGAAGAGTAACACATTTTCTTCAGTTGTATAACCACCAGTAAGTTGCCCACGTTCTGGTTAAAAACAACAACAAAAAACAAAACAAAACAAAAAAAAACTCAACTCTTACACATGAAAGCAACCCTAACTAAACTCAGTGGGTCACCCAAAAAAACGAAATCCAGATAGACTCTGGAAACTTTAAGTAGAACTAGAAAGAACTAAAATTTCCATTTTGGGAGTGGGAACAGGACAAGAGAACATTCTCGGGGTGGGTGGGGGCAGGTAAATATAATCAAAATATATACATCTATAAAATAGTCAAAATGAACTAAAGAAAGAAAGAGAGAGAAAGAAGGAAAGAACTATCTCTTAAGAGTGAATTTTTTTTCATGGCATCTGCTTAGGATTTCTGGATACAATTACTTAAGCCCAAAAATGCAAACTACTCAAAATTGCAAAATGCTTCTTGTTGGCAGATTTCCACTAAGCTTGATTCAGCATGTCCTGCATGCTGAGGACACACTGCAATATATCCTCAAACCAGACTCAAGGATCAGCCTCACATACCGACCCCCACGTGGGCTACACTCCTTGAACTTTCATGAATAAACCTGTACTCTCCACCTCTTTGCACCTGTCTGTCCCTGTGCCTCTGCCTAACACCCCCCACCGCCTTGAACCCAACTACTGGCTTGTTAGCTTGGTTGGTAATTTTTGTTCTAAATAGTACAGAAGGTGTTCCATCCCCCTCTGCCTTGAGGGTCCTTATCTGAATCCTAAAGCATCTCTGGGTGGTAAGCTCACAGGTAAGTGAGGGGAGGGAAAGTCATTAAAACCTGGGACTTGCCCTAGTCAACTAAGTCAAACTCTCTAGGGTGGAGCCTGGGAAAAGCACATCTTAACAAATTCTCCAGGTGCTGGGGATGATCCTGGCAGAGCTTCCCAGAGTTGACTCACTGCTTCATTGTCACAACTTTTATCCTGTACTTAAAACAAAAGGAACAAACGTTTCTCTGGTGCTTCCTAAGCCCTCAGCACTGTGGGCATGACACTCCCCAGCTTGTGCAAAGATCATCACAATTCTAGCATGGTGGGTACTATCCCTAAAGCTATGTTGCACAGGAAACGGGCTCAGGGAGATTAAAAAGCTGGTTCAAGGTCACTTGCCAAAGAAGAGGCATAGCTGGCTCTAGATCGCCCCCTTTCTCCTACCTGGTCATGTCTGTGGACTTCTTTCTCTACATTGACTCACTTTGGCATGTATATAAATTATTTGAATCTAATGCAAGATCTATGGAGGCAGAGATGTCCAGTTGTCTGTCCTCTGCTGGATGTCCAGGAACTAGTCAATGTCAGGCAGGATCATGGTCAATCAAGTCTGTGGAATGAATGAATGAGCATGGAAATGTTGAGCGTGCAGTTTAGAGATGCGGTCTGTTCATCCCTCATACACACTAGAACTCCACTAACTCAATGAGTTCTATTAAAAAGTCCATGCCACACCCCAAATCAGGTCCAGCCTCCACCTGGTACCTGCATATACTGGCTGAGGATCACTTGAGCTGGAACACAATTTAAAAATGTCCTGTCTAGACTCTAAGTTCCTAATAATAGGATCTGGATTTATTCATCTTTGTATCTGGGCAAAGACCAACCACACGTGTGTGCATAATTCTTTTTAACCAGAGGAGAGCTGCTTATTAGATTGTCCCTTCAAGCACTCTGCGACACAAAAGGACCTGACAAGATCTAAGAATAATGGTGTCAGGAGGCCTGAAGTACAGCCTATGAGTGGGAGGACTTTCAGGCTCAGGCTGTTGGAACCCTCAGCCAACTGATGCTCATGTCTTCCTTGTGTGAATAGTGGCCTTTCTCAATCTGTAAACTCCTGGCAAACAGAGAGACCATGTCATCTTTGTCCACCAACGTGTCCTTAGAGCCTCATGGATGCCTGACATTGAGAAGATGCTAATAAAAGGAATTTTAGGTAGCAAAGAGTGGGTGGCATATCTCTAGAACTTAAGAACCTAAGCTGCTCTGGAGGCTAAGGCAGAAGGATCACTTGGGTTCAAGAGTTCAAGATAAGCATACACGACATACATGCAGGCATGAATACCCACACCCTGACAACATACATTCAGGCATGTATATCCACACGCTCACAACATACAGGCAGGCATGTATACCCACACCCTCATGCTTATGAGGGATTTGATGGTGGTGCTTATTGTTTATTGAGAGAGAACAAAGTGCCAAGGCCTATTGCCACTGCAAATGAACTCCAGATACCTGTACCACTTTGTGCACCTGACTTTAGATAGATACTGGGGAACTGAACCTGGGCTGGCAGGCTCTGCAAGCAAGTACATTTAACTATCAAGCCATCTCCCCAGCCATGTTTATTTTTAAAGAGAGGTCTTATTTATCCTAGGCTGGCCTCAAACTCAATATTTATCTGAGAATGACTTTGAACTTCTGATCCTCCTGCCCCCACATCCCCAGTGCTGTGAATACAGACATGTACCTCACCTAGGCTATGCAGTACTGGGCATCTTGAAATACTAGGCAACCACTCTACCAATCCAGTTGCATCCCCAACCCCCACTCAGGCTCTTTAAGTCCCTCATCCCAGGGAGCCATGCGGTATGGCTGTCCATGGTGTGGAGCCCTGGTAAGGCACTGATGTCCCACCACCAGCCAGAACCTGAGACCTATCAGAGCTAGGGAACTCTCCTATAGCCTTGAGAGGACACAGCCTCCAGAAACCAGAAGCGAAATGCAGGATAACTGACTCAGATTTCTGACCACCAGGAGCTGTTTCTTGCTTTCACTCACTCATGGAGAATGGGGGTTGGGGGGAGAGGTGCTACATAGAAATAACTACTCATTTTAAACAATTACTTCAGGGTTAGAAGACATGCCTAGGGTGTCCCAGCACTGAAACAGATAGTAGATAGAATAGATATGGATATACATATACATATACATATACCCATGGATACATCATATACGTAGATAATTATGTATAATGGATTACATATATATAAAGAGAGAGATGATAGATAAGAGAAAGATAGGTGATAGAGATAGACTATAACATGCGATGATTGTTAGTTGTGTACATCAAACACTGTTTTTCCCTGTCTTGGGACCTGGTAGAGTTAAGGTCCCCATCCCTTCCATTAGGTGTGGCCCTCTGACCTGCTTTAGCTGGTGAAATGTGGGTAGAAGTAAGATTTCTTCAGCCTCAGGACATGTATCACCTTGGATGTGTCCCTGGAGCCTG
Source organism: Zapus hudsonius (assembly GCA_004024765.1). Lineage (NCBI taxonomy): Eukaryota > Metazoa > Chordata > Mammalia > Rodentia > Dipodidae > Zapus > Zapus hudsonius. Next base: position 8,770 of record PVHP010038222.1, on the reverse strand, counting down.
TCACTGGACTCCTGGTGAAGGAGGATACAGTGCAGAACCACCCAGCCAACTCAGAGGAATCCCATGCCATGAGGATGAAGTCGATATCTGTTGTTAGTTCAAGAGATTTCATAGTTGTTTGGTTCATGGCATTCTCTGCTTGGATGGCTATCAACCATAGTGTTTTTGACAAGTATTATTTTTTACAGCACTGGTGATCAAGTCCAAGGTCTTGCTCACTGTGCCACTGAGCTAGGTCCGTAGTTTGATAATAATAATTTAACTCATTGTAATTCATCAGCCTTCAGTTATCAACAGAACACATTATTAGTTTGCTCCCCTATGTTATTAGTGATGCTTACATTGAATCCCAAATCTATTCTCAGGCAAAAGTTGTCATATAGTAGGAATATCAGTAAGGATCACCCACTCATCAAGATCATCTTTTTAGGGATTAATAAGAGAGATTCTAGGCTGGAGAGATGGCTCAACCATTAAGGCATTTGCCTGCAAAGCCTAACGACCCAGGGTCCATTCCCCAGTACCCATGTAAAGCCAGATGAATAAAGTGGTTCATGCATCTGTAGTTCATTCTCTCTGTTTTTCCTCTTTCTCTCTCTCTTTCTCTTTCTCTCTCTGTTTGCAAACAAATAATATTTTAATAAGATAAATTTCTGTCTCACTGCTGAGGTGACTCTGTGTCTTTGGACTCAGAGATTTTAATATTATTTATTTATTTTTGGTTTTTTGAAGTAGGGTCTCACTCTAGCCCAGGCTGACCTAGGATTCGCTATGTAGTCTCAGGTTGGCCTTGAACTCATGGTGATCCTCTTACCTCAACCTCCCAAGTGCTCATATTAAAGGCGTGTGTCACCACCACACCAGCTGTAATATTATTTTTATATATTTATTTTGCTTTAAGTTCTGGGGCATTAGCAATAACAAGCATAATTCTTCCTTGTGGACCCCCTTTTCAGTACTACTATTGTCCTTAAATTATTTTATTTTTTTCTATCATTATTTTTCCCTTCTTTTTTAAAAATTTTAATTACACATTTATTCTAACTTAGTAAATTAGGAAAAGGGGAGTTGGATGGGAAATTCCCCCAATCACCATGTGAGAAGTTGCAGAGTTCTCCAGCCATCAGTGTGGGGAAAACACGTGTCAGAGAGTTTAACAGAGATTATATTATTTAGCTAAATAAGCAGAAACAGAAAAGATAACAGGGAGCTCCCATCATGAGAAGGAGAGGTTCATGAGGGAAAAAGTCCAGAGCCTGCCCCCACACCCCAGCCATTAGCTGGGGTGGGGGAAGGCCTTACCTTCCTGGAAATTCAGAGATCCTTCTGCAGCCCGGCCATGTGGGGAAAGAGCCCCTTTTATTCTTTACCTTGATCATTTTAACTTACTCTTCCTATTATAAAATATAGAAAAGCAGTTTCACATCCATTTGGCTATAAAACAAACAAAAAAAATTAGGCTGGGCCTGATAGGCACATGACTTTACTCTCAGAATCCATGAGACTGAGGTAGGAGGAGTACCATGAATATGAGGCTAGCCTGGGCTACTAGTGAGTTCCAGCTTAGCCTGGGCTAGAAAGAGACCCTGCTTCAAAAACAAACAAACAAAAAAAAAAACCAACCAAGCAAGCGAAAACAAACCATTAAAACTTATGCAGCAGAAGTTATAACAAATTCATTTCACGTGTATCTGAAAACTCTCTGTCACCACTTCATAGCGTGTGACTTTGCAGTAATGATGATCTCGGTTCCTTCCTTTTGAGAAGCAGTGGGGCCAACACCTTCCTGGAAACTTTGTGCTAAGGATTATAGTGAGGAAAACGCTTTGCCCTTAATCAGAGTTCTTACAAATTCCAGTTCCTTCCTTCCTCAACCTCAAAGCCCTTGGGCAGATATTCGCTCTTAAACTTGCCCAGTCACGCTCCTGGGTGCCTGGCTCTGTCCTCCTGCAGAGGAAATGGGTTTCAGCTGCCTCAGTGGAAAGGCAGGCGGGAGGGAGCTGGGGAGAAAGGGCTGCATGGGATACAGTGACAGCTGCCTGGGATTACTGTGGAATTTCACAGGTGTGTGCTCCTGAAGTCATCACAGGGAACGGGCAGAGCAGAAATCCAGGCTGGAGGCTCTGTGGTATGTCCCAAGAGCCCATGCTGCTGTTCCTAGAAGCGTCTTCTTTGGTATGGTCCTGCTGGGAAGCCATTGATGGATGAATGGGGTTCACTCTTTCACTACCAGCTACTATTTGAAAATATCACCCCACCTGCAATGCTTTTAAAGCTGCTTTCAGGGTTTTTTTTTTTTATTATTTATTTATTTGCTCACAGAGAAGGAGAGAGAAGAGAAACAGAGAGAGAATGGGTGCACCAGGGCTTCTAGCCCGTGCAAATGAATTCCAGATGCATGTGCACTTTGTGCATCCTACTTGACGTAGGCACTGGAGAATTGATCCCAGGTTGTTAGGCTTTCCAGGCAAGTTCCTTAACTCCTGAGCCATTTCTTCAGCCTTTAAAAAAATTTTATTTGTTTGCATGCACGTAGGTGTGAGTGTGCCAGGGTTTCTTACTGCTATTTTGCATCCGTCTTTTCATGGGTGTGGAGGAATTGAACCCAGGCTGGCAGGCCTTTCAAGCAAGTGCAAATCACTGAACCATCTCCCCAGCCCCCCCCCCACTGTGATTTGGCATGTTGTCTAAGAAGGGAGAACTGGGGTTTGCAACTTCAGCTCCAAGGCTCTGTGGGCCTGGCAGAATCTCTCCTGCCCTGTGTCCTGCTGGGTGCCTCACACTAGCTCTGGTCTCTGCTCCACCCCCCACTAGAGGTCAAGACCATCAGATATTGCTAAATGGCCATTGGAAGGCAAAAGTCACTCTCATCCTTCCCCGCTGAGATCCACTGAGTCTCCAGCCAATGCTCCAAGTGTATGAAGCAGTCACAAAGGGAAGTTAGCAGGTGTGGTGTGGTGGTGTACCTTGGAAGCTACAGTAAAAGGATCACTGAGTTTGAGGCCAGCCTGGGACTACAGAGTGAGTTTTAAGAAAGTTTGGGCTAGAGTGAGACTGTGCCTCAAAAGAGAGAGAGAGAGAGAGAGAGAGAGAGAGAGAGAGAGAGAGAGAGAGAGAGAGAGAGAGACCAGCTCATGGCTTTGCTCCTACAGCTACTCCTGTCTTCTGCTTCAGTACAGTACACAGACCATCGGCACAGGATGGTTTGTGAGAAATGGCCAGGGCAGAAAGAGAGACATGAGCGAGGAACAAGGCACAGTCTGGGTTCTGCTTCTCAAGGCACCAATGACAAGCTCATTTGAGAGTAGAGAATATGGAGACCTTTGCAGGAACCTTGGTCCCAACACAGTCCCACACTATTCCCTGACCTGGTGTGGGATTCTTTCTCAGCACTCTGTATGCTTCCTGCATAGTAGTGCCTATAATTCATAATTAATTGCTTTTTTACTTCCTTATGATTTTGTGTGTCGGCCTCCTTGTCTCTATGGTAAACTCTTTCTGCCTAACCTAGAATCCCTCGTCCTTGACAGAAGGCAGAACTCAAATCACAGCTTGAATAATTTTAGAGAAAGACTTAGAGGAGCTGGCAAGACAATTCAGCAAAGAGCTGGGCTAGCACAAAGACCTGAGTTACATAAAAGCTAGGTGCAGAGGCATGCATGAGGCAGAGGCTGGGTCCTGAGGTGTGTGAGCTAGCTAGTATGGCTTCAGGGTCAGTAAAAGACCCTGTCTGGAAACATCAAGTGAAGAGTCATTGAGAAAGACACCAAACATTGACTTTTGGCGGCTACATGGACACACATGCGCACACATATGTACATAGCCAAACAAGGAGAATGAGAAAAGAAGGGGAGAAAGAAAGAATGGGGATTTTGGGGCAAGTAACAGTGTGGGCAAAGGCCCAGGGGTCAGTAGGACCAAGAAACATAATTCGTATGGCCCAGTAACCTTGAAAATGCATGGCCCCTTGTTCCCACATTAAGAATACCAAGAAAGGTACATCAGAGCGTTAAACCACATGGGGAGCCTCGCTGAGTATGCTCCCTGTGTGACTGTACAAGTTGCTCAAACACGAAGCCTGTTGGTTGAGCATGTCCCACAGTGCCCACTCTGTGCCCATAGCTTAAGCCCATTTCCTGGAGGTGTACTGAGCCCATCTGAGTTCCTACTTCTGAATCCCATGGTGACACTACGAAATGCTACACACCAAGGTGGCCCTCCCAGGTTCTCAGAAGTATTGCTTGGGGAAAGTTCTCTATAACTCCAGAAAACCCCAAACAAAGCCAAAGTGTGTGTGTAGTTCTGGGGCAAAGCCTTCTCCAGGGAAGCAGAGAGTGGATGGGACCCTCCTAATGAGGCTCGGGGACAGTCTGCACCGTGCACCTGGTGAGCATGGTAATTTGTTATCAGCCCTCAGTGTGCGCTGCCCATAAATGCTCCCTGATCCCGGCTGGGCTAAAACCTATAATTTCCAGGTTATCTTAAGGGATAACCTTAATTAGGACATTTGTGTTATGTTATACCTGTAATGATGATGACCTGAGTCATCAGCTAGCTGCCTCTGAAAGGCACTTGTATGCCAGCACCTTATTAAAGAACATCCTGGCTGTTTGTAACTTGCCTGTGTGAGTGCATGTGAATGTGTGTTTTAACACACACACACACACACACACACACACACACACTTATCTTCTCATGAGATCTGCACATCTATGATATCGCTTTGTTTATCTCATAAGCTTGGAAAAATCTGGTAATAGCAGACCCCTTAGAACTTGGGTTTTCTACAGCTTCTAACATCTGCTTCAGGATGTCAAAGAAAAGGAGGGAACATTGTCTCCTGATTGGGTCCTTCCTTATCAGCTGTCTGGCTTTTACATACCCGTGTTCCTGTGAAGTCCCTGTGAGGTCTAGATGGGGCCTGTGATAGTAGTTGTTATGAGTCAGACTCTGGGGCCATGGGCTGGGCAGAGAGATGCTTGAATGGCATTTCTGGGTGTGTGGGTGAACTGAGTAAAGATGCCCTTCTAGATGCAGGAGGAAGGACGTGGCCCATCTGTTGAGAACTGGAATGAACAAGAGAGGCCAAGGGAGGGTATGTGGTATGGTTTAACAAGATTTAACCCAAGAGCTTGATAACTACCTGTGATTTAACAAGCTGTTCCTCTGATACCGAGAGGGCTAGAAAGGCCTTGCCACCAGTAGTAGTAAACTTGATCACACGGTCTTCTCGTTTATTTATTTATTTATTTATTCATCTGTGTGCTGATGACTGAACACAGTCTCTCATTCAGTGTAGGTAGACACCCTACCTCTCTGAGCTGGATCCAAAATTCAGCTATTATTTATTATTCTATTCTATTCTATTCTATTCTATTCTATTCTATTCTATTCTATTCTGTTCTGTTCTGTTCTGTTCTGTTCTGTTCTGTTCTGTTCTGTTCTGTTCTGTTCTGTTGTTCTTCTATTCTTTTATGCATCTGAAAGAAAACAAGTTTAGTGAGAACACAGTAAAGGACAGTAAGAAGACTACTACCTGCCCCAGCTTATTAACACTTGACATCCTAATACATTGTCCCCTTGGATTATTTGATTTTTTTCAAATGACAGAAGAAATGTCAGGTCCCTCTTGTCTTCAGTTCAAGAGGGATCACAAGGAGACAGGGACATGGCTGGGAGTCTTGAGGAGTCACTGCTCATCCTTGATGCCACTCTTTATGGACATCTTTCTGCCCTTTCCCTTGCCATAGTTGACTAAGCAATAAGACTTGGGGTCCCAAAAATGTGGGTTGAAGGATCAATTCTGCCATGTTCCAGCCTTGCAACTTGGAGAAATCACTTAACTTTTCCAAATGTCACTTTATTGGTTTATACATTGAGGATAATAATAACAAAAAATTTTCCTGTATTATTGATGAAGGAATTTTTCAATGGTTTTTCCTAGCAGCTAGACTTGTAGAAATTTCTCTAAAGGAAATGGGAATTCAAATACACAAATAATATGCACACAAAGATGTTTCCTGAGGCATTATATTATCACAAAGCTGATAAATCTGAAATAACTATGTCTATATGGAATTTATTAAATATGACATCCTATATGTTGTAATACGTATAAGCATTTAAGATGGCTCAGATCTTAGCTTGTTGAGTTAATACTTATCTTATAGGTCATAAAATTATATAAGCAAGGACTACCTTTGCTGAACTCGCTAAGTTCTTAGTGGCTAATTTTCTTCTCTCTTTCCTTCTCCCTCCCTTCCTTCCTTCCTTCCTTCCTTCCTTCCTTCCTTCCTTCCTTCCTTCCTTCCTTCCTTCCTTCCTTCCTTCCTTCCTAACTCTGTTTTGTTTTGGTTTAGCTTTTGAGAGTATTTCACTAGGTATCCCAGGCTGGCCTTGAACTCCAGATCATTCTACTTTTAGCCTCTTTGGTGTTGAAATTACGTGCCTGTGTGTCATCATCTGTAGCTATAGTGACCACTTCTCCCACCCAAGTACTAGCCAGACCCAACCTTGCTTAGCTTCCAAGATGAGGTGAGGTCGGGGACATTTGGGGTGGCAATAGACTTAGTGACTAATTTTGAGGAATATAACCGGTGAGTCTTTCAGGGAATATGCTATTTATTATCTTTGATATCTTTTGAAGGTTTCAGTGAGGTGTGATGTCACGTACCTGAAGTCACAGCACTTGGGATGCTGAGGCAGGAAAATCACGAGTTCAAGCCTAGCCTAGGCTACATAGCAAGACCTTGTCTCAAAAAAAAAAAAAAAAAAGAAAGAAAGAAAGAAAGTGAAGTATTTACCTTGTGCTTGGTCTATCTAAGCATTGCTTGAATAATTAAAATATACAAATATTTTTAAATGTACATTTATGTGTGTCTGAGGACATGCTAGCTACAGTTCTCTGCATTGCTATGGACAATAGACATTTTTTTCTTTCTTTTTTTTTTTTTCGAGGTAGGGTCTCACTCTAGCCCAGGCTGACCTGGAATTCATTATGTCACTATGTAGACTCAGGGTGGCCTTGAACTCATGGCAATCCTCGTATCTCTGCCTCCCGAGTGCTGGGATTAAAGTGCCACCATGCCCGGTGACATTTTTTTTCTTCATTGTACTTTCCTTAGTTTACTAACTTCACTTAGAATAAAATTAAACAAAACAAAAAAGAAAGAAAAGAAAACAATAAAATGCTTTGCTTTAGAAAAGAAGCAACCTAGTAGTTCTAAAATAGTCTGCGTTTGAAAGCTCAAAACACATATAAGATTATTACATTTGTTGTCATGTGCTAACCAACAAATTGTACACAAACTTAAAACCATGAAAAATATTTATGATCTCCAATATCTTTGGGAGTAAAGAACTTAGAGACCACTTATCCACACCCCATTTGACTGGATATCTGTTGTAGTCGGCTTTCTAGTTGCTGTGCAGAAAGAACCCAAGCAAACGCGACTTGCTGAGGAATGGGTTTATTAGGCTTATAGACTCAAGGGGAGACTCCATCATGGCAGGGAAAATGATGGCATGAGCAGAGGGGTGGACATCACCTCCGCCATAGCACTGGAAACAATGGCAGGAAGGTGCGCCAAACACTGGCAAGGGTTATGGCTTATAACCCTCGTAATTCTGCCCCCAACAATACAGCTCCAGCGAAGTTGTAAAACCCAAACTGCCATCAGCTGAGGATCGATCACTCAGAACACATTCATTTGTTTGTGGGGGACAACTGGATCAAACCATGACAAGATCATTTATTTATTATTGATTCATTCTTTTTGTTTGCAGCCCTAGGAACTAAGCCTATGGCCTCAACCACTAAGCTACCTCACCAGCGCATAGATCTCATTAAAATTTTTTTGTTATATTTGCTTTTTTTAAAAAAAAATTTGTGTATTTTCAAGCAGAGAAATACAGGGAGAGAGAATGGGCATGCCCACTGGAAGTGAACTCCAGACACATGCTCCATTTTGTGCATCTGGCTTTGGGTAGGTTCTGGGGAATTGAACCTGGATTGTGGGGCTTTACAGGCAAGTGCCTTAACTGCTGAGGCAGCTCTCCAGCACCAAATTTGGTTTCTTTTTAAATTTTTTATTTATTTGAGAGAGAGAGAGAAAGAGAGAGAGAGAGAGAGAGAGAGAAGAAAGGAAGGAAGGAAGGAAGGAAGGAAGGAAGGAAGGAAGGAAGGAAGGAAGGAAGGAAGAAGGCAAGCAGGCATCTTGCCACTGCAAATGAACTCCAGATGTATGTATGCTTCACTTTGTGTATCTGGCTTTATGTGGGCACTGGGGATTGAATCTAGGCTGGCAGGCTTTACAAGCTCCCTTAACCGCTGAGCCACCTCCCTAGCCCTAGCCTGGACTCTGAAGAAGCTGCAGATGGATACCCCAGCTGCAGGCATCTGAAGGCCCAACTGTGGCTTGCTTCCAAGAATGGGCTTCAGTCCCTGGTCACATGGACGCTTCATGGAGCCACCTACCACCCGTCTGTCACAGCAAGCAATCCCAGAGACAGCAAGAAAGAAACCACTGGCTCTTTTATCATCCAACCCCAAAAGTCACACTCACCATTCCTACCACAGCCCATTGACAAATTAGCCATCCCTGTCTCCCATGGGAAGGAGTGCAGAAAGGAAAAAGTACAAACCGGCAACCAGTCCATGAGGAGTTCTCTAGACACTGTTGAATGCTATCCAGAGGAGAGGGAAACATATTTCGTCCTTTCTCTTTCCAAGGGAGCATCCTGAGGATGGTGTCTTTGTCTTCAGAGAGCA
>PVHP010038221.1:0-16907 GCA_004024765.1 Zapus hudsonius | reverse complement strand
TTTCAGAACCTTGGTGCATGAGTCTGGCATTCAGCCTGATTCTGATGCTTGAGGATGACCCTCATGCTGACACCTCCCTGTGGCGTGACCTTGGCTTTGACTTTCTCATTTGAGAAATGAAAGTCAGAACAAGGTTTCAGTGAGGACTGAATGAGGTAGGCTACATGGATCACACAGTGAGCAGTGAGTGACTTCTGAGATGAGGTGCCGTTTTACATCTTTTCAAGTCTTTCCTTGGGGAATAGTCTGTAGACCATATTCTTTTGTCCAGTCTTATTATTTTGTAAGTTCAATCTGTTCACTCTTCACAAGTTAATATGATTATATTCAGATTATTCCTATTTTATTTTGTACTTAATTTTTTATCATCTCTTTCTTTATTCCCTCTTCCACTCTTGTCCCCTGGCCTGTTTTATTTGTTTATCTATTTTATGTATTTATTCATTATTTGCAAGGAGAGAGAGAGCGAGAGCGAGAGCGAGCGAGAGAGAGAGAGAGAGAGAGAGAGAGAGAGAGAGAACTGGGGAAGCAAACCCAGGTCATTGGGCTTTGCAGGCAAGCATCTTAACCATTGAGAAATCTCTCCAGCCCCTCCCTTTTTTTCTATTGATTTGTATATCCAATATGGTGCTTTGAATGTAAAATGCCCTTCCTATGTCATGTGTTGTGATTAAGTCCCCAGCTGATAAAACCTTTGGGAGGTAGACCCTTGCTGGAGGGGGAGGGTGTCACTGTGGGCAGATCTTGAGGTTCATTAGTCCAACTTTACTAGGTTTTCACGGTCTATCCTCCCTCCCTGCTAGTATAAAACATAATGCTCTGCTATCTGTTCCTGCCATGTTTTCCCCCACAATGGTGAAAGTTCCTTTTGAAGCTGTAAACTGAAAGAAATCCTTTTTTCCATAAGCTACCTCTGGTTGAGTTTGGTCCCATCAATGAGAAGGGAATTTCTATACACAATATTACCAAACATGAAAGATTATTACTTTCATAGCCAATAACTACATTAAAAATTTTTTGACATTTCTTCCATTTCTGTATCAAGTTACTTTCTCATTGCTATGAAACACCTAACCAAAGGCAACTTAGGGAAGGAAAGAGTTTAATTCAGTTTACAGTTTTAGAGGGTAGAGTCTATCATAATGAGGAAAGAAGGATGAATGCTGATGCTCAGCCAATTCTCTCCTTTTCATACAGTCCAGGATCCTGGCCCATGAAATGGTGGCCCACAGTTAATATAAGTCCTCCAAACTCAACCTAATCAAGAATCACAGGCAGATCCAGAGGCTAACCTAATACATATAACCCTCACAGGTGATTATAGCTCCTGTCGAATGGACAATCAATTTAAACCATCACAAGTCCTCCTCTTATAAACTTGACATCCAAACACATCACATTTAAGTCATAACCTTCCAACTGTTGTCTCCATAATTTCATGGTCCTATCATAATGCAAAATGCATTCAAAGTCCAACTTCAGAAGTCCTCATAGTCTTTAACAGTTCTAGTGCTGAAAGTTTAGGTACAGAGTCCCTTCTGAGACCCAGGAAAAGCTTTTCATTGTTAGTTTCTGTAATATCACAAAACAAGTTACATGCCTCCAACATTCATTGGCACAAAGTAAACATTCCCAATTCCAAAGGGAAGAATGGGAGCATGGTAAGGACAGATTGAACCAAAGCAAAACCAAAAAACCAGCAAGACAAATACCAAATCCTGTAGCTGCATGTGTGGTATCTGGAACTTGTGATGAAATCCTCTGAGCTCTAGAAGGCTTGGATATACTTCATTTTCATATCTTTCTGCATTTTCTGTCTTTCATTGTGGATCTGATTAGACTGGCAACAAGTATCCTCACCACAGACTCGATGTCATTCTGCCTTCAAACACATTAGTTCATAACTTTTAAATTCAACCTCCCTCAGGTTCTTGGGACTTGCAGTGATTTTTGCCAGAATATCATGTTGCTTCTGACCCATTTCCTGATAAAGTTCTTTCTCCCCTCTGAAACCTCATGAGCCTGGCCTCTACAGTTTACATTTCTCATGGCCTTCTGGCCTTTCAAACTCTCACCAGAACAACCTGTTAAATTCTGCTTACACCACTGAAGGCTTCTCAAGTCCAAAGCTCCAAATCCTTCCACATTCCTCCCACAAACTTGACCACATGGTTGTAGCAATAGCCCCATGGGCACACATTTTTTGTATAAGTTACTTGCTCATTGCTGTGAACAAATACCTGATCAGAACTAATTTAGGGAAACAAAGAGTTTAATTTTATTTACAGTTCCAGAGGGTAGAGCCCATCATAGGGTGGGGAAGCATGGAAGGAGTGGGAGGCTGGTGTCACATAGCACCAGAAGCAGAGAAGGATGGCTGAGTGCTAGTATCCATCCTTCTCTGCTGTTGATACAGTCCATTTACTTAATCCTGGTTATCAGTTAAAGTGGGTCTTCCTATTTTAAGTAACCTAACCAAGAATCTATCACAGATAGTCCCAGGATTAACCAAATCTACATAATCCCTGACAGGTTATTCTAAATCCTGCCAAGTTGGCAATGTAAACCATCACAATTCCAATGTCGTCATAATTAACTCTTACTTTTTTTTTTTTTGAAATTTCTTAGACTATTTCTTTAGTTTTTTGTTTTGTTTTGTTTTCTTTTCTTTTGTTTTTAAGGTAGGTAGGTCTCACGTAGTACAGCCTGACCTGGAATTCACTATGTAGTCTCAGAGTGGCCTCAAACTCAGGGCAATCCTCCTACCTCTGTTTCCCAAGTACTGGGATTAAAGGTATGCACCACCATGCCTGGTGAGAATATTTCTTTTATAATCTCCATTTCATAGAGGTAATTGGGAATGCCAATTTATCTGATCCATTAAATGCTGTTTTAGCTGGGTATAGAATTTAATATCAGGTTGACAGTTATTTAGTGTCATCATTTTGATTATAATTACTCATATTGTTCAAGCCTCGGTTACTGCTTTGATATCGGTCTGCTATTCCCTCTTGAGAATATAAATTTTTCTGAATATGCTATGTATTATATATGCATATATATATATTCTACAGTTTCATTATTTTTTGATGTGTGTTTGTGTGCATGTGTTTATGTGCATGTGTGTCTGTGCTTGACAAGGGTAAAGAGAGAGAAAGAGAGGTGGGAATGAGAATGATGTGGGCATGTGTGTGCCCCAATACACATGTAAAGTGAGAGGACAATGTCAGGTGTCTGTTTTCTCCTTCCACCTAGTTTGAAGATGGGTGTCTCATTGTTCACTGCATTCACCAGGTTAGCTGACCCATGATTCTGAGAGATTTACCTGTCTCTGCCTACTTTCTTACTGCAAGCATGCTTGGATTGCAAATGGTTGCACTATAGTGTCCAATGTTTCATGGGTTCTGGGGATCTGACCTCAAGCACTCGGGCTTATGCAGGAAACACTCTATTCGCTGAGCTGTTCCCTAGTCCCCACATTCTGCAGTTTCATTCCTGTCTGTTTATCCTGCTTGGTACTGTGAGTGCTCTGTCAAAGTAAGAACTTTGAAGCTCTAGGAGACATTCTACTATTCAGAGAAGTCCTTTCCTAGACCTATCCTTTGTGTGAAATTTTAAATTGGTTCTTATTTATAGGATAGTTGTGTATAAAAACACATTCAATGTTTCATTTTGGGTTGATTTCAAACACATAGAAATATTATGAAGGCTATTATCAGATGTACCAGATTTGCATTTGGCCATGGCTGCTTGTGGTAGTTTGAATGGATATCACCCTATAGATTCAAGAGTTTATTAAAGCTTGTAATTTGTCTCCTGCCTCCTGGCTAAAGGAGGTGTCATCTTGGCCTGGCCTCATGGAAGGCTCCAGCCCTAAGGTGTTTCTGGGGTGGGTCTGGAATTCCAGCTATAAGCATGCAAAGAGTGGTTTGAACTCAAGCCTGAAGTTCCTGCTGTGTTTTGCAGTTTGGAGTGTACTTGCTTGCTGATGGTGGGTTTCTCTTTCTGCTTGGACCTGTGAAAGGGGGCCAGCCTCTTTCACCATTATGGAACTTCCCCTGGATTTATAACTTCAGGAAGTCCTTTCCTCCCATAAACTGTGCCTGGTTTGGAAGTTCATCCCAGCAGCATGTAACTGACTACAACACTGCTGTCTTTCTGTGTTTGTGTATATGTCCTCCACCATCACCCTCCATCATCCATCACCCACACATCAGTCATCCCTGGTATCAGTACAGACCTTATTTTGTGTGGTGGCTTATAACTCACAGTTATCTTGATGTTTAAACTGCACATTTGGCCAGGGGAGTTCCTTTAAACTGCCTGTGTGTCCTTTTATAGCTGGTTGGTTATTCATTGGTTTATCTAATTTAAGTACTTCTTTACTTGCAGGGACAATATGATTTTCCAGTCCAACCTGTTATCTTTTTTGTTCCAGCCTTGAAGCAGCCATTTCTCTGGAAGTCCATATTGATTTTAGTGGAAATCATTTAGAAAGCAGCTTGTATGAATCAGGCATGCTCACAGCAATTCTAATTTCATTTGCTCTTTCACCTGACAGAGTTAGAGAATATATATGATATTTTAAACTTTTAATTGAAAAATTTCATACATGGATATAATGTAATTTTCTCATAATCTCCTCCCAGTACCTTCTTTTGTCTCCCCCTTCTCTCCCTTCCACCAAATTCCTTATTTTCCAACTAGTTCCTCTTCTGTTTTGATTCTTTTTTTTGCCCTCTGCCATCATCAGTATCAGGATGTTGATTATGGAGGGTCTCATGGAGGTAATGACAACTGCTATGATGTCATGTGGGCCACTTCCTGTGTTGAAGATAGTATCCCATAGCATTCTGTCACATCTTCTGTCACTTACATTCTTTCTCTTCCACAATATTCCCTGAGCCTTAGAGAGTGTGCTACAGATGTTTCATATAACATTGAGCACTCAACAACCACTTATTCTCAGGAGTCACCATCATAATGAAGATTTTCTGACCCAACGTGAGAGAAACACAAGTCTGTGGGCATAATCATCATATGAATTATTAGAGGACAATTTGATGGGTACAACATATCCTTTTAAACAAACAGCAGTAGTGGCTTCCACCATAGCGACTTTACCAGCCATAGGCTTTTGAATTCCTTGTCATGGAGCTATCTCAGAGCCAGAGAGCAGTTGGTTACCCTCATAACAGCCATACCATGTTGCACCTGAGGACAGTACTTGCCTAGCTGCTTGGTTAGGTGACAGGTAGGGTGGATCCACAGTTGGGTAAGCTTGTTGATGACTTTTCTCTCCCAGCAGGCTGCACAGCACTTTCTATCACCATTCCCAACTTCTTCCAGTTTGATTTTTAGTGTCCTGAAAGGGACACAGGTGGCATCTTTGGCAAGAGGGTCTTACCATCTAGTTCTAGTGAGGAACCAAGAGATCTGGCAACAGCTTGTATTGTTTGGGGCTTCAGGAGCCTCCATGACGAACAACTCATTGGAGGTATAGCACCTTTTGCATTTGGGTTATCCTATAAGAACCTATGGCTTCTGGGAGCAGCATTGTCCACCCCCATAGGAAGTTTCTGCCCAAACTAGAGCTTTTTCTTTTTTTCTTAATTATGTGTTCTAATTAGTTAAGAAAGAAGTGGGCTTCCTTATGGCTTTTTCTTCATGTTTTTAGTTTTAGTAAACCCTCACTGCTCTCTCACTGTCTCCTTGACTCCTTTAACCTTTCTATCCTTAGTATTCTATCCCTTTGCTTACCTATCTATTGTCCTCTCCCCTTAATCCCCACCCTCACCCACCTCATGGCTCCTTTCTAGCTTCCCTTTCTCTACTGACTCTTATTCCAACTTACATACAAATCTGAAAAATATCAAAGTTAATGTTCACATATGAGAGAGAGAGAGAGAGCATGTGTTGTTTGTCTTTATAAGCCTGGAAAACCTCACTTAGAATAATATTTTACAGATCCATTCTCTTATAGAGTTTCATTTTTTTACAACTGAATAAAACTCCCTTGTGTGTATATACCATATCTTCATTTTCCATTCATCAGTAGATGGGCATCTAGGCAGATTCTATTTTCTAGCTGTTGTGAATAGAGCAGCTATAAACATGGATGAGCAAGTATCTCTATAGTAATGTATAGAGTCCTTACGGTATATACCTAGGAGTAGTATTAGCTTTTTGAGAAACCACACTGATTCCCATAATGGCTGCACCATTTTGTACTCCCACTTAATAGTGAATAAGGGTTTCTCTTTCAACATACCTTCACCAGCATTTGTTGTCATTTGATTATAGCCATTCTGGTAGGAGTGAGATGGAATCTCAAAATAATCTTAATTTGCATTTTCTTGATGGCTAAATTTATTGAACACTTTTTTAATTTTTAATATTTTTATTTATTTGCAAGAAGAGTGAGATAGAAGAGACAGAGAGTGGCCATGCCAGGGCCTCCAGCTGCTGCAAACAAACTCTAGATGCATATGCTTTGTGCATCTGGCTTTATGTGGGTACTGGGGAATCAAATTATGGTTGTTAGGCTTTGCAGGCAAATGCCTTAATTGCTAAGCTATTCTCCAGATCTTCAATCTCTTTGGAATTATTTTTTGTATAGGATGAGTGATAAGGGTCTAGTTTTATTCTACATGCAGATATCCAGTTTCCCCAACACTAGTAGTTGAAAATGTGTATTTTCCGATGGAAATTTTTGGCATCTTTGACAAAAAGCAGGTGGCTGTAGTTACACGAACTTATCCCCAGATCTTCTGTTCTTCTACATTGATCTATGTTTCTGTTTTGTGGTAGTAACCTGCTATTTATGATACTATAGCTCTGCAGTATCAGTTAAAATCAGGCATGGTGATACTTCTGGCAGGTTTTTCTGAGGATTGTTTTGGCTATCTGGCGTTTTTTTGTGCTTCCATATGAATTTTAGGATTTTTTTTGTATTTCTGTGTAGAATGGGACTGGAATATAGGTTGGAATTACATTGAATTTGTTTATTGCTTTTGGTAGGAGGGCCATTTCCTTGATAATGATTCTTCCAATCCAGAGCTTGAGAGATCTTCATCTTCTAGTGTATGCCTCAGTTTCTTTCTTCAGTGTTTTAAAGTTTCATTTGTAGAGATCTTTTAGCTTTTGAGCTAGATATTCCAAAATATTGGATTTTTTGTGGTTATTATGAATGGGGCTATTTCTCTGATTTTTTTCAGCATGTTTGCCATCAGTACATTAGAAGGCTACTGAGTTTTAAGTGTTAATTTTGTATACTACCACCTTGCTGAAAGTGTTTACCACCTCTAGAAGTTTTCTGGTAGACTCGTTAGGGTCTCATGTATAGAATCATATCATCTGAAAATAAGGATAGTTTGACTTCTTGCTTTCCAATTTGTGTCCCTTTTATTTGTTTCTCTTCTCTTACCACTCTAAGACTTCAAGCAATAGAAATGGAGAGGGTAGACACCCTTGTCTTGTTCCATATCTTAGTGGGAATGCATTGAATTTTTGCCATTTAGTACAATATTTGCTGTAGGTTTATTATTTATAGCCTTCATTTTGTCGAGATATGTTCCCTCCATCTCTAGTCTTCCCCAGTGTTTCTATCATGAATACATGTTGAATTTTGTCAAAGGCCTTATCTGCATCTATTGAGTTGATTATGTGATTTTTTTCCCATTTTGGTGTTGGAGATTGGCAGCCTAGGGGGAACACAGAGGATGCCAGGGAGAAGCTGGTTCCCAAACTCACAGTGGCTGATCAACAGAAGTCCAGGATGTATGGAGAGGATGCCAGAGGCAAGCTGATTCCTGAACTCACTAGGCCAATCAGTGGCAACCTGGGCAAATGAAGAGGTTGCTGGAAAAAAGCTGATACCTGAACTCATTAATTGCCAATTGGTGGCAACCAGAGTGGGGGACAGAGAAGGTTCTGGAAGAAAGCTGGTACCTGAATTCACTAATGGCTAATTGGCAACCATCCTGAGGGAATGGAGAAGGTCCACATTGCTTTTTAAGTAATGAGGCTGTACAGATACCTCCAAACCCATCCTTACCTTACTGAATTCTTCCTAGCCTTTCTCCATTCCTTATTTGTATGTCCCTTGGTCTGTTTCTGTACATCACATGTTTTCTCATTCTTTTCAGCCTGTACTAGTCATTAAATAATTTAAATTCCATCTTTCTTACACCAAAGATAAAATACTTTTGCACCTTCCTTTCTTCCCTTGAAATGGTATCATTAAATCACCCCATATCAGAGTGTACAGATGTGGGCTTCCTTCCTTACAGCTGAGTGATATGCCATCATGTGGATGTGCCTTAGTTTATCCCACTGGCTTATGTTTGGATGTTTGGGCAGTAAATATTTATAATGGTAATTAATGCTATAAAGGACAGTCTTATGCATGCATATTTTGTGCCATTGGAGTTATATTTTAATGAGAATTTTTTGAAGTAGGACTAAGAGAGTACAGGAAAAATTGTCAGATATTTGCCTAATTGTCTTCGCTAGGAATTGTTTCTCTTTTGCACCCCACCCACAGTGAGGAAAATGCTCTGCTCCTCTCATTCTATTGCTAACCTGTTGAGATTTTACTGAGCTAAGGGTAAGAAGTGAGTGGGGTTTTGGAATTTCAATTTTCAGTTCTTCTATTATGAGCTTTAATGTAGATTATTCTTTTGAGTACTGCTGAGATCTTTTCTTATTTCTCAGGACCATTTTGACATTCTCTTTGTAGATTCCTGTGTCTTTTTTGTCCATTTGTTTCAGGTGGACTCTGTGGTCTTCCTGTCCTTGATGTTTCCAAGCTTTTTACAGCTTAGAGATACTAGTCCTTTATCTGTGATACACAAATATTTGTCACTATTTGTCATTTGCTTTTTAATTAGCTAATTATCCCATTCACTGTCCTGGTTTTTTTTCTTCCTGCTTTGTCTGAAAATTTCCAGCTTATTGTAAGTGCCTATTTTCCTGCATCTATCACTTCGAGCATATGCTCTTTTTAAGTCCTTGTCAGACTCCCTAATGATATTCAGTATATTTTATTTGGAGTAATTCATGTTTCCAGTATTGATTTTGTTGGCTGGTTTTCTAGGTATGGGATGTCTACGTGCTTTGGAATTTTTTGTGTATTTCCTTTTGAGAGGAAGTGTTTCACTTTATTTTGTTTTTCTTTGCTTTCTCACTGATCCTTTCTATCATTTTGTGTTTTCTTCCACCTGTCCCAGAGTTCTCACTACCCAGCATCTCTTTCGATTACTGTCAAATGCTCTGCTTTCATAGGGTGGGGAGAAGACCTCACTTCCTCCCCTGGCTGGTGTCCCTGAGCCTTGGGTCCCTGTCCCTGACCCTGCTGCTGCTCTGTGTGGATGCTCTCCCCTCTTACCCAGAGATGTTTGTCATGTTTATGACTCCAGAATTGTCTCATTAAGTTTTTCCTTTTGTGTTTTCACTATTGCTTCTTAGTGCTTAGGACAGAGGATCTGTGTCCAAGTGTGGTTACTGAGCCTTCTTCATGGGAAATGCCCCTTGCACTTCAAAGGGAGGCTTGGAGGGAAGGAAGCTTGCATGATGGGAGTTTCCTCTGTCCTAGAAATATAGTAGCATTGTTTCTTTGAATTGCCCATAGTCCATGATGTAGCCCATTTCCCATGTAGGACAGTGGGTCACAGTGTGGACATACAAACATGCTTCCCAGCCTGGTAAAGAAGGCCTTTGAAAGCAGGTGGTATCCATTATTGGAATTCCCCTGATTGCTGGGCTCAGTAGCACCTTCCTCCCTGGAACCAGGATGCCCCAGCTTTGGCCTCAGGACAGGTTGGGAAGGCTGGGTGCCACACATCTGCTCCTTCCTTTGTTTTGAACATCTTGGTATCTGTGATGGTTCGTTTTGAGTGTCAACTTAATTGGATAAGAAATGAATAGATCATTAGTGAAACCTCTAGGTGGGTCTATAAGAGGGTTTTCAGTGAGAATTAACTGAGAGGGGAGACTTGCCCTGAATGTGGTCACCACCATCCCATTAGCTGGCATCCAAGACTAAAATAAGGGTAAAGGAGAAACTCAAGCAGAGTACAGGCATTTTGCTTTCTTTGCTTCTTTACCTGCTAGAATGTAGGCAGGAAGGTTCTCACTGCCATGGACTAAAGCTGTCCCACATCTATGCCTTCCCCACCATGATGCATAATAGCCCCTGTACTGAGCCAAAATAAGCCCTTCCTCTTTTAAGGAGCTTCTTGTCAGGTATTCAGACACAGCAACAAGAGGAGTAACTAATATACTGTTCTTCGCTAACATGAGAGAAACGCTTAAGAGTGTTAAGGGCACATTGCTGTCTGTTCCTTAGTTGACCAAGTTGAAAGCCACCCTAGAGAATAAGCCCTGCTGTCCCCATCTCAAGGGTCTGGAGATGGATGCTGCTGCAGTTCTCCTTGCTTCTCCAATTAGTAGCTGGTGTTTTCCCGTGGTCTGGCTGCAAAGCCCCATTTCTAAGCTTCCTGCCTATTTTGGGTCCCATGCTGTCTTCTCTGTCAGCTTTTTGCCCTCTCTCAGGAGGGAGGCATGATGTCCCAAATGGGGAGACTCTCAAGAGCAACTGGGTCAGAGGTAAAGGGCTAGAGTGTAGAGGTGGCTTTCTGCTGCATCTTTTGTGGGGAGACTCAGCTGGAAGGAGGCAGTCATGGTGATGTGAGCCCAGAGGCTTCTGCCCTGGGCCCAGCAATGCCACGTCTTGCCAAGCTAACATCAGCCTGTGTGCCCAAGCATCACTGTGGGATCATGGGGTGGTTTTATGGGTTATTTGGCAGAGGGCCTCAGGAGCTGCTTCATCATGTC
This sequence comes from Zapus hudsonius, assembly GCA_004024765.1. Lineage (NCBI taxonomy): Eukaryota > Metazoa > Chordata > Mammalia > Rodentia > Dipodidae > Zapus > Zapus hudsonius. The sequence continues at coordinate 6,071 of PVHP010038221.1, read as the reverse complement.
TCAGTAGGAAGGCCATGGCTTTGGAGTCTAGAGACACGTCTGCATTATTTTTTATCACACACCCAATTGCTTTCCAATCTATAATTACTTCAAGTGTTAGTTTACTTGTTAACTTTTCATCTCCCTCACATAAAGCAATCTCCATGAGTTAAGGGACTTTAGTTCTTATGTTGGAACCCTGCCACCTTATATGGCAGCAAGGTCATCATTAGATTTTGAATCCTGCTTCTCTTTATTTGCAAGATGGACTTGGAGTGCCTGCTCCACAGAACTGCTGAATAAGTTAGGGCTGGTAAGATCAGAGCTGTGGTTTGCTGTGAAGTAGAAGAGGCCATTCTGCCTGGCCAGCTGGGAAAGTGTAGACACATGCATGCTCCAAGTGTCTGCTTCTCACCAGGCAGAACCCTCTGAGCTGTTGCAGAAACCCTGGCCAGCTTGGATCAGGCAGCCTTTTTGCCTTGCTAAAGGTTCAAGGTTAACCCTGAAGAAACAGCTCCCTCAACACGAGCCTTTTAATTAAATGCTCATGTTCACTTTCCGAAGTTCATTAAATCATCCTGCCGGGTGAGAGGAGCCACATCTTGATGTTTGACAGAAAGCCCCATTGCTTTGAGCAATGGAAAAGTACCAAATGAGCAAGCTTCCCAGAAGGGGATGGTGACATGGGACACCTCTTCTATGTCCTGCAGTTGTGTCTAAGCAGCTAGCCTCCGGGTACAGGGCAGAGCATTTTCTGGGGCACCTCTTCTATGCCCTGGAGTTGTGATGTCTAAGCAGCTAGCCTCCAGGTACAGGGCAGAACATTTTCTGGTCCTTGCCTTTAGCTTGGAGCTTGAGATGGTAAGACTGGTACTGAATAAGAATTGAGCTGTGTATCTGGGAATATGGTTCAGTGGATTAGTGCTTGCTGTGCAAACGTAAGTGCCAGAGTTTTGATCTCCAGCACCCATGTAAAGCCCAATGTGGTACATTAGCCTATGTATACACTCTTAGCACTACATGGTGGGATGGCCAGCCTGGGTGAGCAGGAGATAGGAGAATCAGAAGTCCACGGGCCGGCCAGCCTGGGAGAGCAGGAGACAGGAGAATCAGAAGTTCATGGGCTGGCCAGCCTGGGGAAAGAAGCTACAAACAACAGAGACACTGCCTCAATACAAACAAGGTGGAAGACAAGGACTGATAGCAGAAGTTGTCTTGTGACCTCTACACATGCACTGTGGTACCTGTACGCCCACGCACAGGTATACAAAAAGATTAAAAATAGTAAGATCCTGAGCCACATTGGTTCTTAACATTTTGTCTAAGAACAAGTGGAGAGTTTGACCTTATAGGGTGATGATCAAGTCCTGTGGGCTTCCAGATGTGAAAGTTAGTCAACTTGAGCAGAGGCTCTGAGTATGCCTTGCCTTAATTGGAGAGAGAGACTCTCACTAACAGTATCACTGAAAAGATTTTGTGCTATCAGACTATGAAGAATATAAATGAAACTAAGTTTGCTCTGTGTTCCTTTTGGGTCCTCTCACCTTGCCCTTGCCTCAGTTGATCAGAAAGTAGAGTGACTCTAAGCCATGTTTATACAGTAATCTTACTGAGCAGGGATAGGTCAGGCCTCGGGACCCGTTGTTCTCCTGCTAGATTTCAGTGTGGTTGGTGGCTTCTGTCCTATCCTGGCCAGGCAGATTGCTCCATGCTTCCTTGCACCCTCCCTCCCCAGACGGACAAAGCTGAGGTAGGTCACCTTTGGGATGCGACTTCATCCTGTGTGGTGTAGTATCTCAACCCTGCACAAGTAATAAGGGAAAAATTGACTAAAAAGGCCAGTTTGTTGCGAGAAACACTGAGGTGGATTTCCTCTGAGGGGAAAGATTAACTTAGCATGTCATACAAGAGCATGATGGGGTAATGAAGCCAGACAGGGGGTTCACCTTCTGAAGAACAAAGAAGCTTTGTGCTTTCTGAAAGTTTTACAGGGAAGGGGCAGTTCTATGTGCTGGGAGCCATAGAGGCATTGGGAATTGGGGCCCTTCAAGGTCTGCTTCTCCTATTTGTGGTGTGGGGGTCAGGGCTGGGAAAGACAGGAAGGTACTAGATAAAGAGAGTAATGTTATAATTTAAAGTTGCCTCAGCTTGGGCCCTTAAAGTGGCCATGTTTGTGTTCTAACAAGCTCTTCCCATCTGGGCAGTAGTGGTGTCAAAGCCACAGGATTCAGGTCTTTCGTCATCAAGATGCCATGGTTCTCTAGAGGGCTCAAGGAAGCTGCCTGGCTCTTGGCATCAGGGTGTCTCTGGTAACGGAGAACCTGGGCTGTCTGGATCTAGTTCTCTAAGCCTGGCTCTGGGGTGCCAGTAGCAGCAGGGTGGCCAGCCATTCCCCTGTGACCCTCAGTCTTTAGGGGGAAGACCCCTAACCTCATGTCAGAATCACGAGGCAAGTGGTACTCAATACACTTAATTTTAAAGATATACTCTTTAAACTAAACTTCACTTTTGTCATAGTCAGCCACACACCACTGGGATGAGCCGTCAAACCAGGCACAGTTATGGGAGGAAAAGATTTATTGAAGCTACAGATCCATGGGAAGTTCCATAATAGTGAAAGAGTCTGGCCTTCTTTCACAGTCCCAAGCAGAGAGAGGAAAAACCATCACCAACACCATGTACACACTAACAAAACAGTCAGGGGATGAGAGATTTTTCTCCCCCTTTATATAGCCTTAGGGAGGGGTCTTGCAACTGTTTCCCAGACTTATTTACTCCTGGAATCTCTGTAATTTCCTTCCTGCACTGCCCTCCCAGAAGGGATATCTGTTTTTAGCTCCCCTGAGCTTCCTTACATCTTGCCCCCTTACTAAGAGGGCTGCCTTCCTGTAAACAACCTCAGAGACCCACTCAAGATGACTAAAAAGGTCAAGTTGCCAACAAAACCATCACACTTTTTAAGTAGTTTCACAGTTACAAGGAAAAATTGGAATACTAGCAGACTGTTCCTACACTCCCCAACCATCGCCCAGTCACAGCTTGCCATCTTAGCACAGCACCTCTGTTCACATGGATGGATCCAGAGTGCCAGGTAGATGGCTCAGTGATTAAGGTGCTTGCCTGCAAAGCCTAACAGCTCACATTCATTTCTCCAGTGCCCACATGAAGCTAATACACAAAGTGGTGCATGCATCTAGAGTTCAGTTTGCAGTGGCTGGAGGCCCTGGTGTGCCCATTCTTTCTGTCTGTCTCTCTTCTGTCTACCAATAAATAAAAACTATTTTTTTTAAAAATTGATGAATCCATGTTAATATGTTATTAAAAACTAGTCCTGCTGAGTATGTAGTCCAGTGGGTAGAGTGCTTGCCTAACACATATGAAGTTCTGGGCTTGATCTCGAGTACCTGTATCAAGTTGGTATGGTGGTACATTCTTATGATATGGGTTGCTGATAATTAATATTTGTAAGCAACACAGGGAATGAGAGAGAGTGTTTTGGAATACCCCTCCCCCTCCTCCTCCTCCGAGTTCATGTCCTCTAATGCCAAAGAATTGTACACAGGGACGGAATTAAATTTTAATTACACATTTATTCTAATTTAGTAAATTAGGAAAAGGGGAGTTGGATGGGGAAATTTCCCAGTCATCATGTGGGAAGTTACAGAGTTCTCCAGCCACCAGTGTGGGGAGAACACGTGTCAGAGTTCAACAGAACTTATGTTATTTAACTAAATAAGCAGCCAAAGAAAATATAACAGAAAGCTCCCTTTATGAGAAAGAGAGATTGATGAGAGAAAAAGTCTGGAGCCTCCCCCCCCACCCCAGCTGGGGTGGGGAGATAGGCCTTACCTTCTTAAGGCCTGGAAATCCAGCAGTCTTTCTACCCCATTGCCATGTGGGGGAAGAGGGCTGACTTCCTCTAGGGAAGCTAGTTCTAAGTCCTCCCCAGGTGAGTCAGAGACAGCTGATTGGCTCATATCTGACCAATCAGTTTTAGCACCTAGGTTGTAGCTCTAACTAGACACCTCCCACTCAGTGGAGGGGTGAAAAGGGGGGGATGATTCCTACAGACACCTGACCATCACATGCTGTAATTTCAGCATAGAGGCAGAAGTGGCAGGACCACCAAAAATAGTAGGTCACCCTCAGCTACTTAGGGAAGCCAGTCTGGGATACATGAATCCCTGTTACAAAACCAAACCAAGCCTAAAGCCCATTGTTTGGGTGTAAAATGTCCCCATGGGATCATGTGCTTAAGCATTTGGTCCCCAGATGATAGTGCTGTTTGGGAAGAGTGTGGAACCTTCAGGAGTTGATGCCTTTCTAGAGGGAGTATATCACTGGGTGTGGGCCTTAAGTTGTTTAGCCTGGCTCACTTCCTGTTTGTTCTCATAATGATCAGCCAGCTTTCATCTCCTGCCTCCATGCCTTCCCCACAACAATGGACTCTCTCCCCTGGAACTGTAAGCCACAATTCCTTTGGATCATATATTTGGTCACAGCAGTGAGTAAAACAAAAGTATGCACCCATACTTTACCTTTGTTTTAGAGTCACACCCAGGATGCGTTGTTTAGTCATCATGTCACTTTGGGCTCCTCTTGGCTATGACAACCTCTTGGACTCTTTGATGACTACCTAGTTCAGAGGAGGGCAATGCACTTGGTTGGCTGTTTCTCCACTGAGTTACTTTTGGTGGTTTTCTCCCAGTTCCACTTGGGGTATGCATTTTGAGGGAAGCCCCAAGAGGACAAGTGCCCTTCTTAGCACATTGTACCAAGGGTCTGTGTTGTGGGCTTGGCCTGTCACTGCACTGTTAACCATAGTCACCTATCTGAAGTTTGTGTGTTAGGTTTCTCCATTGTGTGTTTACCCCTCTCTCCCCTTGCCCAACCTGAATCCCCACCACACCCCAGGAAGGCAGTCACCATACATAGCCCATATCTAAGAGATGAGGACTTAGGCTCCATTTCCTTAAAGTTTGAATATTTAGAAAAATTACATGGAATTATTCTGTATGATAGATTTGCCTCGTCTTTAATTTTCTCTTTATTGCATTACTTATTTGCATCCATATAGACCCATGGATAGTTTCTATTTTCAGTTATAATAATCCAATACTTGATTTTGCTGCTCAGATAATTGCCGCTTTGACCATGAGTGATTTTCAATAGGTTCATGTGTCCTCTGAACAAACCCTTGTCATTGTAGGGTTTTTTTTTTGTTTTGAGTACTTTTATTAGTTACTTTCTTATTGCTGTTACCAAATACCTGACAAGAAGTATCAGAAGGAAGGAAAGGAGAGAGAGAAGGGGAGATTGCTTTATTTTCGCTTACAGTTTGAGGTTACAGTCCAGCATGGCAGAGAAGGTGTGCTGGCAGGAGCTTGAGACAGCTGGTCACATTCAGTCCACAACCAGGAAACTTATCTTGGATGCTTCTCACCCTAGTTGTGGAGTCAGTCCCAGGGTCCCCGGTGCTTCTCGTTGGGAATGGTACTGAAAACCCAGATCTGGGCCCCACATGCTCTTTGTTGTTAGAGTGTCACTGATCCTGGGCCCCCTCAGTTATAGAGTAAGGGAACATGCGCGCATGTGTGGACTTACCCATAGACAGTTCTGTGTAGCGTTTATATCTAGATTAAGTTTGAGTGGAAGTTTGCTTGTGATCTCTTACAAGTCTAACCCATTGCTCCCTGTGTCATTCTAGCCTCACAACATTTTCTGATCTGTAAAAAACCTGTTCCTCCCACCTGCCATCCACCCACTTGCTGAATTGTCCATTTTCAGTAATAACGTTAGAATTGCCAGGTCTTCCCTCTGTGGGAATGCAATGTCCCTGGAGCACACAGCACAGCCCATGTCCTTTATCTTCCATTTCACATACATCCCTCATGATTCAGAAGCTACTTAGGTCACCACATTTCCCAAAACCTTCAGGGAGGTCACTTCATGCACATGTGATACCTCGAATCGTTTTGACATTCAGAATTCCATCCTGGTTCCTACAGCCTGGAAGTGATATTTTTAAATTTGCATACATGTTCACTCTGGTCTGCAAAGTTCTTTGGGTTTTGACAAGTACTTAATGTCTT
>PVHP010038220.1:0-16972 GCA_004024765.1 Zapus hudsonius | reverse complement strand
TCTGCCACAGCACTGCAAACAGCGGCAGGAAGGTGTGCCAAACACTGGCAAGGGGAAGCTGGCTTATAACCCCATAAGCCCACCCCCAACAACACAGCTTCATCGAGGTTGTAAAACCCAAACTGCCATCAGCTGAGGATCGATCTATCAGAACACATTCAATTGTTTGTGGGGGACACCTGTATCAAACCATGACACCAACTATCCAAGTTTTCCAAGAAGTGAGGATGTTTCTGAGGTGAGGAACTTGCAGTTTTACAATTAAGGTAGTCCTTAGAAAACTAGGGCAAGTTGATCACCCTTGGTTTTTTTTTATTGATATCTTTAATGTCCAAAATTAGATACATTATATTAGCAAATATAATGTTGGCATAACCATTTTCCCTCTCCCTGTCCCCAATCCACTGGGTATCCTCCTCAGTGGGCATACTACATCAATCCATGGGGTAGGGGTTATGGATAGCACAGGAGGCAGCCAGGTTTCCCTCCCCCCTTTGTGTGTTGTTGCTGAGGGGGGCAATGTCTCTGGATATTCTCCCCACCATGGCTCTTACAATATTTCTACCCCCTCTTCTGCTCAATTCCCTGAGTCACCATGGGTGAATTTTAAGACTGCTTTATTGTTAAGATCTTAAGTATCTCTGTACTTATGCTTTAGGTTGTGTTGGAAATCATTGGTGTCTGTCTCGTCCACTTATCCTGTGTTGACTAATTAGCTGTTTTTAATGGTATTTCTCATTTAGCACTTTGCTATTAGATGTAGAAAAGAGTAAAGAAATGATTTGGGGGGAGTTACATTGTATTTTTAAAAGTAATTTTGCATGGATCTAAAATGAAAAAGGAAATACAAGAAGGAAATTCTAGCTAGAAATGAGAAAAATTCCAAACAAAGGAATTATTTTCGAGTGTCTGATTGGAAAGACAATGTCCTGAAAGCAAAGCATGATTCAGCAAAGAATTGACCCTGAACAAGAGTTTAAAACCTAGTTAAACTCAAAGGAAAAGGGCTAAATTTATTGAAGAATTTGGTCTGAAGGTTTCATGGAGGCCAATAAGTGGTAATATAATGCAACCGCATTGGAATGACTTATAACATAGTGCAAGGTGACTCAAGTGAGCAGTAAATCATGAAGTGAGTAAGTCCTAATAGGGCATTTGTCATCAATTTGTGTGTGGCTTTAGGTCACTCTGTGGTGCAGGAGTATAACTGCACATGAGGAAGCTTTACAGAGTACAGCCATAGGGCAGCAAGGCCTTCTTTTAAAATGTGAATATTATTAATCTGATTAATTTCTGCATTAGAGATAATAAAGTAAATATCACAGGATTAACATGAGAATTAAATTAAGGAAAATTTAGCATCATGGAACATTGAGCACAGTGACTGAAATACAAGTTATTTCTTTTTGAGACAGTCTCTTTCTATGTAGCCCCTGATGGCCTCAAGCTTATAAGCCTCCTACTACCGCCTTCTAATTTCTAGTATTACAGCAGAACTATCACACTCGGTGCAGCAAATAGTAATTATTACTATAAAAGTATTTAAAATTATTTTCCTAATTCTATGTTATCTTAAGAGAAAAGTTACTGCCTTTTTGTACTTTCAAATTGTGGTGCTCATGTTTTAAAATACTGACATGGCTCACGGAAAACCCATTGCTAGACTGTTGAAAGTTGGTACAAATATCTCAGTTTTCCTTATGTTTTTGACCTGACCACAGCAATAACTTTTTCTTCAGTCCATAGTTTATGTTATGACTATTTAAAGTTTGCATAGAATTTCTAATTGTTTTGTGTAATATTCTCCCTTATATTATAATTTATTAACATATATTTATTTGAATTATTTGTAATGCCACACTAAAATATATTAATGAATTAAACTTCACTAATTCAATTTAGATGTTATACAAACATCAATCATCATCATACATATAAATGACTATTTATGTGGTATTTATTACACTAATATAACAGAGTATCCTAAAGGTTTTAGAAAATAAAAGAATAGAATGATTATAACAAGCTGAAGTGTTTGAAGTTAGGTAGATTAATTTGAACCTTGGTTCGAATATTATCAACCCCTTTTGAAACTTATTCATTAAAATTTATTAAACTTCGTTTTTTATATTAATATTGGAAAATAGTATTAATCTCAGAATATTTCCAATGGAGGATACCTTAATTGAGATGGATAATATAGAGTGTTTAGCACATAGCTATATTACCAAGTGTTTAGCACATAACTATATTACCAAGTTATTAAAGGTAAAATAAACTAGTTAGTCATTTGAATGAATATCATCCTTATTTCTATATTCTCATTTGGATGAAGGGATATTCTAGTGAATCTTTGTAAACATTCTGTTATCTATAAAAACTACTCAATTCTACCTTTGCACTATGAAAAGACAATATATAAGCCAATGTTCTGGCCTGTGTGCCAGTATATTTTTCTTTACTGGCAATATAACACTCATTACTGTGCTCAGTCCTTACCACAACTATTGGGTCCACTGGCCAAGGTGCCGCCACAACCCTCACTCCTTTGTGCTTAACATTTTCAGTGGTCTTTTAACAGACCTCTTCTCTTTACAAATATCTTCCTTGTCTATTTCTGAACCAGTCATTGTAGCAAGGTGTCCTTAGAGATGCTGAAGTACAACTGTTTAATGTGTTTCATCCTCAGAGTAGTTTAGTACCTAACAGTAGGTTCTCAAGATGGCTCCTGGTTCTAGCATTCTGAAATGGTGAGTTACATAATGAATTTCTTCTTTGAATTTAGTTTCATAAGCACAAGGAGTCTCTTTCAGACCAGATCACTGTACTGGACTTAAAGCTTGTAAGAGCAGTGAGCTTCTTCCTTAGAAAGGACATCAAATCTCCTGTAGCCACTGGGCCAACTGCACTCTCTAGGATCCCCTTCCATATTAGGCATTGGGTTCACCTCCTCCTTCTCCTACCAGGGAGCTGCACTGGAATTGATGTTTGCTTCATACTTTTCTCAGAATTGGCCATTCTGTTTCTCTATGATCATCCATTATGGTCTTTTAAGAAATCATATTTATTTTCAATAATTAGATGCATTGTATGAGCAAATCTTGTGGTGGTACTGCCATTTCCCTTCTCCCTGTCCCCAACCCACTGAGGATCCACCTCGGTGGGCATACTGGATCAGTCCATTAGGTAGGGGGTTAGGAATTGCACAAGAGGTAGCCAGTTTTGTTTTCTCCTTCGTGTGTTATTGATGAGGGGGGTCAATGACTCTGGGTACTCTCCCCCACCAAGGCTCTTCTGAAAAATACAAGTAGAATCTCCATGGGAGAGTGAGATCAATCTTTGGTAAATGAGACAAATACTGTTAATTTGGCCAAATTCTAATAGGTGTAGCCTCTCTGTAGAGCTCTGGTAGTGGGAATTTCTCCTTGAAGCCCAGGTCCTTGGTCCCCATAAATTTTTTCCATTAATTCCAGTTCCAGATAAGAGTTCCTTGCCACTAAGTGGATCTCTTAGCCAATCAGTAAACCATTGATTAGGTTTAGTACCACTATTACACACATGAGCACTCATTGACTTGCTAGTCTCTTCCATATAGCAGTGTGCTCAGCATTCTCTTGACATGTCTGTATTGATTATCAGTGACCTCTGCTTTCTCAAAATATTATTGACCAATTTCCCCTGGCAGCTCATGTAATGCCTTCCAGTGCTACACATGCTACCATCTTGGAGCTGGTTACCATTCTGGATCGAGCAGGATCCCTTGGTGTTCTTCAATGACTTTCTGTGGTTTCATGAGCAATAAGATCTTACCTTTGGCCTGGGGTGGGTATTCAAGAGCTTTGACAAAAGCCTCTCTTGTTTTGGGCACCTCATGGGTCTCTTTGATCAACAGCTCATTGTGGGAGGTAATCAATGACTGGGACAGGGAGTTGCAGGTCTTTTCAATTTTTCATGGGGTTAGGCTTACCCCCATTCAATTCATGGCCCTTCTAACCAGGCAATTCCCACAGTTTCCTCAAAAGCTTACTGTATGAAGGTAAAGATTTTATAGTATAGAATCACTATTGGTTTAGCTTATTGTTGTTTATGTCCCCCCCACGCTCCCATTTTTCCCCCTCAAATTCTTTCCATCCCTTTTGAAATTCTGTCAATTCACCTGTAAGGTTTGCTTAGTGCTTTTTAAAAGTATAGTCTTAGTTCCTTCCCTAAGTAGAAGTGATTTCTTCTTGTTTAGTGCTTTACTAACTTAAGAGTTCATTTTTTTCTTTCAGATTTATGCCATTCTGAAGTGTGTCATGTGGATGTTTGTACAAATGGTACCAATACTCTTTTGGGGGTAAGAAATAGGGTTTGTTTTCCTACTACCACACATTTTATTAGAATTTTTGAAAAAATCATAACAAAACAGTTTGGAGTTAAATAAAGTTGAAATCATTAATGTTTCACATGCTATTATTTACTAAATAAAAGCAATGTGTAGAAAAGTCAAGGTGCAGAATTCATGGTTAGAAACAAAGGCTTTGAAATTCTTTTGATCTAGCTTTAGAACCTGCTTCTCCTGCCTACTATTTTAGATTGGCCATGGCCATGGCCAAGTCCCATAATCAGTCTGATTCCCAGGGATCTGTGAAACTGAAGTGACAGTCATATCTCTTTGGGTTGTTTGGGAAAATTGATGATATAATGCATGTAAAATTTCTGGAATATCACAACACTTAGTGAATAATAGCTATTTGTTCTTATCTATATAATTTGTTAGTCCACAAATTTACAAATGCATTTTAATGAATGCATTCTTTAGTATATTCAGGCTAATTGACCACTTAGTATTCCAGCTACTGCTAATCCATCTTTATAGTGAAGAGTGAATTAGTTTGAGGTGATCTAGCTGTTTCCAGATAAGATGTGCTTTAACATTATAATTCAACCTATGTTCTATATTGTTATAAGCAATCTGGAGTGGAGACAGGAGATTCAAATAAACAAGTGGCATCTAATTAGCAGCAATATTTTAATGCAATGGCTATAGCTCACATTGTGATTTTCTTACATTTGTTAATGACAGTGCTGAATGACACACTCTGTACTTCAGCTTGAGAAGCATGTCCTGGGGCTGCTACAGTACCTGTCTGTGTCAGTCAGTAGACTTGAATATCTGACTAACATTCAAATAAACACATTGTTCTCTGCTTCTTGCCATATTAGAATGAAAGAGAATATGTCCAATATATGAAAATGGTAACATTGATTCTCCTCAGGAAACTTGGAAATTTTTTCCTAATGGTATGGTACATAAAATAGTTTCTCTTTTTTATTCCATTATTATAATCATCATCATTATATATTTTTGTACAAAATATTGGATTTTGTTATGGTAATCTCACATGTGTATTTCAACCTATCTCTAATATTATGCTTTTAGAATCCACTTGAAGCAGGAGAAAGACTCATGGAAAAATTGGGTTGTTCCCTGCCATCACTGCTCTGTCCTGTCTTTTGGCATGCTCACATCACCATTTTCAGACTTTGACATAACAACTGAAATCTGTTGATCCTTGGTGATAAATTGATATTGTCTTAGATATTATCACTCCTAGATATTATAGTATTTTTGGATTTATATCCAGAAGCACCAGGCCTCTGATCAATATGACACAGTGTGGTAGCATTTGAAATGATAGAAATTCAATGTGTTTCAGAGGAAGGAGGGTTCACTTGATCGTGCCATATCACAGACTATGACTTGGAAGAAGAGAAATGAATTGTTGTTTGAAGAATGGGATTTATCCAATCACAGAAATTAAATATGAAGGCTCTATTAAGCAGAATAAGAGCACAAGGCAACAATTCTAAGAAAGACCATTGCATGTGAAGAAACTGTAAAGCAATTCAGTTATAGTAGCAAAGAATTAATTACAAATTTGGAATGAAGAGCCAAGTTACAGAAGAATTTTTGGTATCACAAATATTGGTCTATGTTCTGAAAATAGTGGAGAATTACTGAAACATAGTTAAAAGGTTGGAGAAAATAACCTGCAGAGGAGAAGAGATTGAAGATGCAGAAGAAGAGGGTGAATGATCCAGTGTTGTAAAGGAGAAAGGAATGGGAATCAGAAGCATCAATGGAGGTGTGATGCTCCTTAGAAGGGGTCTTCTGCACTTTGTACTTCTGCTCAGATTCAGAAAAATCCAGCTTTTGTGGACTTCATGTGCATGAAGAAATCTCTTTTTATGTTTTTATTTCCTGACTTTTTGCTAGCATTTTAAAACCCAACACTCAAAATGTACCCTGTTTAAGGTCCAACATGACATACTCTGAATGGACCTAAATTGTTTTCTGTAAGAGGTGTTTCATGTACTCTGGTGCCATTTGGTTGGCATTTGATAATACTTTATCTCACAACAATCCTTAAAGAAAGAAAAGCTGTGGCCATCACCATTTTGTGAAGCTCAGAAAGTTTTAGTCACTTGACCAGTGTCAACTTACATAAATTTAATGTATCAGAACTTTGACTGAATCTAAGTCTTCTAATTCTAGGTTCAAAATATTTGCTTGTTTTTCCTATACTCAGTCACTCAAAGATTTGTTTATAAATGAATGGGCTTTACAAGTGAATGAGAAATCAAGTTAATGATCTCAGCCTTTTGAGAACAATTCTGGTCAACTGATCTCACCCCCTAGTTCAATAATGAATCAGCATAAATAAAGTATCTCAATGGGATCCCCTCTGTCAAATGAAATCTCAAAATCATAATAGTTCCTGGGATTCTTTGAGGACAATATATATGCACATTTACTTTTTATTAGTTGTTTATTGATTGCTCTTGCAAATCACCAAGACTATCTGATTCTTTTTTGTCTATTCCATAATTTAATTTTCTCTTTTTTTCCATTTTTTGCATTGAGCAAGTGACATTATATAGCAATATTAACAGCTTAGCATTTGAAAGCTCTGAAGTTCAAAGCTCAAATCTACTTCTAGTCTATTGAAATTTTCTATTTTCTCCTTTTTCACATCAGGCTAATTAAGGCTTTGCTGTATGTATTAGGCCTGTGGCTCTGATAAAATGAATAAAGTACTTGTATAAAGGGCAAAATGAGCTTGTTAGAGTGTCTAGAATCTGGGTTATACACTGAAAATGTTCTTCCATTTATTTAGCTATCTGCCCCTGGAACAGCTCAAATAAGACTGCATTAAGCAAAATAAGGTTCATTAAATTATTTATACCCTTCCTCCAATATACCCTGCCCTCTTGTGTTTACATTATCCATGTGCAGTTGACATCTATAAATTTAATCTATTTGTGCCTAAGCAGATTCTTATCTTTCTGAGCATTTAGCTGCTTCATTTTGATTCTCACCATCATTCTTTAACATTGATTTTACAGAAGATTTTGGATGTATTGTTCAATTACTTTTGATACTTTTATTGGCTCATTGCATCTCAACATGTTTCAGGATCTTCAGTAACCTATTACATGACCTTGTGATATAGTCATTTTCTTCTGCAGTTTCTATTAATTGCAAGAGCCATTATCTTTATTTCATAGAATCATTGAGTGTTTGTATTTTGTCAGGCCATTTCACTGCCTTCTACATGAAGGAGAGCCAAAGTTGTGTAGAGAGATGTGTCAGATGGGAAGGTTATCACTGCATTTCCTTGAGAAGACACCTTGGTATGTATTATCCAGGCAAAATTGAACTTAATTATGTTGTTACTAATAAAAGAACTCCTTTAGGAAATGTGCTTACTATACTAGTATAAATAATACTTACTGTTACATGGTCAAAAGAAATACAGTGAAACTTGTTTATATTTGAATTTGGAAGATACCTATTTCTACTTATTACAAAATATGTACTGTATGACTGTGTGGTTAGCAAGATTCTCAACTCAGCAAATATTTTTAGCCACTCTTGTACCAGATACCTGCTTGTCTTTACTTTCCGTGTGTATTGTTTCCAGTTTGCTCTACTTTTTACCCTGTAGGCAACCATTCATCATGAGGCATCCCACATTCCTCTTAAAACTTCAGAGCTGTGAATAAGTATTTCTGTTTCATTAATTTATTGTACATTTTTCATTAATCAGTGTTTGAGAACTTCCTCTTTGTTAGGCATTCTGTTATGTGCTGGAGGCCTGACAATGAACAAAGTATACATAGTTTTTGACATGATGTAGCTGAAGGAGAAAAGTGACAGAAAGTGTGAAATGTGTAATAAATATTTAAGTTCTCTCTGAAAGGTTACCTTTATGTTAATGTTTCTGAACAGTGATACCAAACAATTTACTGAATAAACTAACCCATTAATCAAACAAATAATAGTGAAGAGTGTCCTGGGCTATGGAAAACAAATGTTTGTCAATAAAAAAAACTTTAAGTTGGAGTATGGTAAGTGATGAAAGATATGGTGAAAGATCAGAGTAAAGAGGCAAGCAGGAAGCCAGAGTTTTAGAGACCTAATGGTTATGAAATAAATTTTAGAATTCATTCAGTAAAATTCCCCTGGAAGGATATTTTTGTTTTGGTGCTAGGGATTTGACATGAGGTTTTGTACATGGCCTCCCACTGAGCTATATTCCCATGATCTTTGGAGGGAATTTTACGTAAGTGGTGGATGGCATGAGTCAATTTCTATTTTTATTGGCTCATTCTATCTACAGAGGTCTCTTATGATTCCGCTTCTCATTTTCATGCAGAGTGCCTCTAGAAATGCACCATTTCTAATGCTAATATTTTTAGAGATACGCTATGGAAAACCTGACACCACAGTTTAGTCCTGTGTCTCTGGCAAAGAATGCAGATTTTGTTTGTTTGTTTTGTTTTTCTAGGTAGGGTATGGCACTAGCCCAGGCTGACCAGGAATTCACTTGCTCATTATTTCTGTCCTTCATTTGACTATTATCTTTTAATGCAATGGACACAGGTTGGCAGTGGATGAACCAAATTATGTGTACAGGTGTGTTTTATTAAACTAACTCAGCATTTTATTAGAAGATTATAATTCTATTGTCTGGAAATAAAGTTTAGTGGAATGGCGCTTACCTAGCCCATGTCTTCAGTATGTTCACTTGACCTCTTTTTTCTGTATATTACCTACTAGCAATTACTAAATATTTCAATTTAGATTTCATGCTCTGTGACAATAGAATTAATATATTTTAAATGTCTAGAGAAGTCCTTGGCATATTGCTGGTATTCAAAAACATTTATTAAGCCAGGTGTGGTGGCACTTACATTTAATCCCAGTATTTAGGATGCATAGAGAGGAAGATCACCATGAAATTGAGGCCACTCTGAGACTACATAGTGAAGTCCAGGTCAGCCTGGGCTAAAGCAAAACCCTGTCTCAGAAAAACAAAACAAAACAAAACAAAAAAGTCCATACACAATAAGATTTGCAAGATTCTGTTAAATTAGAATCATTTTCTGTATCTCTTAGCATCACATACACAATTAATATGGTGCCCCTGTCATGTTGTGTACTCAAACACATTTTGTGTATGTGTGTATGAGAGGGAGAGGGAGAGAGAGAGAGAGAATGGGAGAAATAGAGAATAAATGGTTACTCTGGAGCTTCTTGCCATCTCAAATGAACTCCTGGCATCTGGCTTTGCATGGGTACTGAGGGAAAAAAAAACAAGGCTGGCAGGACTTGCAGGCAAATGCATTTAATTACTGAACTATCTTCTCAGCCCTCAAAAATATTTTTCCTAAATCAGATGAAATAAAGAAAAAGCTTAAGTACTCACATTATTTTACATAATGACTACTAAATGATCTTTCCATAGGGTGTATATTTTACAGAATAGCTTAAAAGTTGTGGTGCTTAATCTTGATGTCAACTTGACAGGATCTAGAATCACTCCAGAAATAAATCTATGGGCATATCTGTGAGGGGGATACTAGATTTGGTTAATTGACAAAGGATGACCCAACATTCCTGTGGCCACACCATTCCATGGACTGTGATGCTAGATTGAATAAAAAGGAGAATGTGTACTAAATATTAGTTGCCTACCCAGCCTCCCAAGGTTTGAAATCACAGGCATGTGCCACCGTGCTCTACTAATAATTTACTTAAAATAAATCCTGTCACATAATTTATAAAGTGAAGAAACCAAAATTTGGAGAGAAAAATGCCATTCCAAATAACAGAATTCACTTCAGAAGGATGATCTTTCCAACTTCCAAAGTATTTGTTAGTTGATTAATTTGTGTACTCAATCTGAAAAAAAATCTATGTTTTAAAATGGAAATATATTGATCTAACAACCCACATTGGCTAATGCTACCTAATTTTACCTTATAATTCTCACTTCCTTTTAAAGTTTTCAATGGCACTGGGCTAAAAGATTGTATAAAATTTATTTGTAATAAATACTGTCAGTTTCCACTTTAGAAAATAGCAGTGCTTTACAAAATATAGACTAGAAGAGAGAGAAGACATTTTTAGTTTTCTTAAGGTAGTTGCTCAGTTTTCCTAAGGTTTGCCCTAATTTCTCTGTGACCCTGTAATTGTGACACAGTCTTGGTTTTACTAAAAAGACTTGTGTCTAGAACTGCAAGGCCTTGGCTATCAGTCTGTCTCTCATAGCCAAGATTACAAAAGTCCCAGGGCCAGATGCCATCTTCTTTGTATGCTCTTTTCTTTCTCCTAGGAACTTAGATCATTTCCAAGATCACATGAGTCCTCTGCAAATGCTAATCATTTTAGAGCAGACTCCATTCAACCAAGCTCTGAAACACAAAAAGATACAGCCATAGAATGTACCTGGGAAGTGGTCTAGGCAGGAATCCAGGTTTATATTATCTTACACATGGAGTCTTGTCATTAGAACACAGTGTACTCTCATTTGTATGCTTTAATCTTTTCTTCTGGATCTAAGGTATTAAGATTATTTTCCATATGACAGTTGAAGGTTTTGAGACTTCCTAAATTGTTTAACTTGCAGTTGAATATTTTAATGTTTAAATAAGTCCCTATTAGGCTGTTTCTGGAAGGAACCAACAGTCAAAACAGTTAAATTTAGTACATACAACCCTACAAAGAAGACGACAAATGAACAAACTGAAAAAATAAATTACCTGCCATGGCCAGGCTTTTAGAGCTTTTAGAAGTAATCTAAAAGAAGGTTAAGGAATCATTTCTCCTACATGTTTGTTGTATTCTTTTACATATCTTTGTCCTTTAAATATCCCTCTTTTCCGTTTAAGGAGAGGGATGAGGAGAGCATGTGACAGCAGCAATAGCACATAAAGAGAAGGAGAAAATGTACAGGCCATACCATTTTCTCTGGTTTTAAATGTCAGTTGACCCTGCAAGGAGGTGTCTCTGATGAATTCAGTTTTCCTTTGTAGATGTGGAAAATTAAAGGATCATCAGGTACTTACAAATATTTGGGTTGATGAACATAGCATATAGGAGATGTTGGATCACATCAGTAGTATCTCACCTCATTTATTTATTTTTTTCACTTTTTAAACGTTTTTATTGGCTTAAAAGTATATATATATATATATATATATATATATATATATATATATATATATATATATATGCTCAGTATCATAGATTCTTAGATAAAGCCATTGAATCCATGATGACATTCTCTTTTATGCACTGGTTATTCTCCCCCCCCCCATGACTCTTACATTCTTTCTGCCCCCTCTTCTGCAAATTTTCCTGAGTCAAAGTGTGTGAGTTTAAATTTTGCATAGTTATTATGTTTTTAATAGTCTCTAAATTTGTGTTTTGGACAATTTTGGGTACCCTTGGTGCCTCTCTTCATTAACCTCATTTATTTTTATCTGAGTTTCCATCAATCATCTATCTATCTATCTATCTATCTATCTATCTATCTATCTATCTATCTGTTTATCATCTATCCATCTATCATTTGTCTATTATCTATTTTTCTGAGAAAAGCAAAATCATCTCTTTTCCTACCTGAGAAATATTATATATTGAAAATTACTAAGCTTCCCTCTTTTGCCATTTCTAATACATAAGGCTCCACCTCAGATGACCCAGAACACATATAGTTATCTTCAGAGAGTAATGATGATAGGAAAATCATCAAGAAATCATGCAAGAAAGTAGGACCTTCATCTTTGTGCTTTCAAAATCTGATTGCACAACTAAATTAATCCTCTTGCATTCTAAGCAGTTGTTTCATAGAGTCTCTCTACTCCTCCTTCAGCTGACTAGGGGCAATGTTAGAAGTTTTACAGAAGGGATACTTGTACATCTGTATATATCTTCTTACATATATAAGTACATACCCACATATATATCTTCTTACATATATAAGTACATACACACACAAACATATATGGGAGAAGAGAAAGTCTGCAGCATTATTTAGCCTTAAGGGATTTTTGACAAGGAGAAGATGATCTTTACTAAATCAATGTCAACTAAATTTTGGTAATATTGTGAGGGTGATCTGACTATCCTTTCATGGTCTGTTCATCTGTACAAGTTAATCTGTTGAGATTTAAGTTTGCTTTTACACAATTCTTATTTGACTTAGACGGGGTCAGAACAAGGAGAAAGAAATTATTACTAGCCGAAGTGACTGTGAATTTAGTTAGCATTAATCTGACAAAGCCATATGAGAGGTGAGATGCATTTGCTACGTATGTAGCTCTGATTGACATCACTGAAATGTGTGAATATGTGGGTGGAGGACCAGATTAGGGCAGGGAATCTAA
This sequence comes from Zapus hudsonius, assembly GCA_004024765.1. NCBI lineage: Eukaryota > Metazoa > Chordata > Mammalia > Rodentia > Dipodidae > Zapus > Zapus hudsonius. Next base: position 4,252 of record PVHP010038220.1, on the reverse strand, counting down.
GACTCAAAATTTTTACCATATTCTTTCTGCCATAAAACCATATAAACCCTTCCCACACCCCCATATAACTAAATCTTAGCCATGGAAAGAAGCAGAGAGTAGTGGGAAGGTGTATTAAAGATTTATCTATTTTACTAGCAGGAAATGAATGCTACCTAAAGAAATTGTTTAATTTCTTACATTAGACTAAGGTTTAAACTGGATTGAATAGTAGGTTATTTTCTCTACCAATCAGTGGATATTTAAATATTTAAATACTTCTCACTTATGAGAGTGTTCAAATTAACTAAAGATAGAATACAATTTTCTCTACACAGTGCATTTTCAGTGTGTGATAAAACTTTAATATTCCTTTGAAGATTTGATATGATAGGCATTAGGTATAAATCATGTCTATTGATGTTTTCAGATAGTCACTTTGCATCTAGGAAGCAATTCCTGAAGGATAGGGAATACGAAAGGAGATTCAGTTTTAGTCATACAGACCTTTGATTACTGTGTAGATCAGAGTGAGTCCTTCTTCTTATCTAATGTACTGACTATATTTCACAAAACTTTCTAGAGATGTGTTGGAATGAACATGGAAGCAGAATATTTACTTCCTATTTTGGAATAAACGTAGAGATGAAAATGCCAACCATACCAGCAGCATATGGTATAGCAATATCATTATTTAGAAACCAAAGAGAAGCAGTTGCAAATATCTGGGATAAAAAGAGAGTATAATTAGAATGCAAGCATATTAACAGATAAAAATTTAAATAATAGTAGTTTTGAAAATAATAGGTTGCATGATTGTTGCAAAGTACAACAGAATATTTCAAGAAGCAATTAAAAAAACATAATGCATATTGACAAGTAAAACAAGTTAAAACAAAACCCTATTTGCAAATGTGTTATGGTTAAAAATTATCTAATTTAGCATATTTTAGGGCTTACAATGTTCCATTATTTTCACTTCAAAATTTTATAATTGATTTTCATTAGGCAAATGAATACTTTTTTAAACTAAAACATTGAAAGTGACTTTGTTGTGAACTATGTGGAAGGAATTAATCCAATATTTAAATATTTCCCATGAATCATGTTATACTTCTCAAATTGATTTAGGTTAGGTGAAACTGATTGTGAATTTTACTCCTTTAAATTATTTTCTCTCTTTCTATGCAGTGATTCTTCTAGAGAAAATAAGACTGAGTAAATTTTTCTGGCCCATTTGTTCTCAGTTGGTTCATAGAAAAAAAAAACTAAATACATAAAAGCCTCTATCAGTTACTTTGACATTTTGGAACCATGATAATTTAAGAGCAAGCACTTATTATTTCTGTCATTTAGCTTCATCATTGCCAATTGAGAGGGTTGGAATACATACTATGTCTATGACCGTTTACAACTTTAATATTTATTCTATAAAATTAGCATAATTGTGAGTGTGTGCTTATGTTTGTATTACTGGTGCATATGCAGATCTGTGCATTAGCATGGAGGCCTAGAGGACAACCCTCATGGATTATTTAGGTGCTGTCCCCATTTGTGGAGACAGAGTCTTTCATTACTTTGGAGCACATCAAGTAGGCTAGTAAACTAGACTGGCTGGCCAGTGAGCCTCTAGGGGTCCTCTTGTCTCTTCTGTTTCCCCAGTGCTAGGATTACAAGGGCATACCACTATATCCAGCCATTTTTTGTAGTTTCTAGGGGTTGAATTCAGGTGCTCATGCTTGTTAGGCAAGCACTTTACTGACTGGGTTACTTTATACAGTCCCTTAACATAATATTTAAATCACAAATTTATCCAGATAATTTTACTATTTGCTTGTATTTATTTTAATTGATCAGCTATCATTCTTTAGAACACCTTACTTACATAATCAATGGATATGCTTTCAGCTAAATGGAAAATAAAAGATCAAAAACAGCTAGACTCTGATTTCATTCATGTGTCTATGTACACTAAAGGACATTTGTCAGACATAAAGAAAATAATATAGAAAACTTGTGTTAATCTAAAACAACTGCAATGCCTTATAGTATTTTCTATTGTTTGAACTTTAGTAATTAAATAGCTGTTAACTTTAAACTTAAATGGCTATAAGTAAATACATGAAAAGAGAGTATAAAATAGCTGGATTAACTGCTAAACCTAATAAAAATATTGTTTTCTTACATGGAAATAATTGAGTGGCCTCTTGAATTTTTTGTGGTACTGGCACTCAAACCCAGGGCCTCACACATGCTAGGATAGTCTTCTACTACTGAGTTTCATCCCAAATCCCTAGACATTTTTGATGGATTTTGCATCCCAGATTGACCACCAAGAAAGAACACGACCACGAGTTCTTCTCTGCAGCAATTTTATTCAGGAGACCTTGTAAGTTACAATCTTACTAGTTACTTCTTCATTCTTCTTCCCACACTCAGGATGTGCAGGGATTTTTAAGTCAAACTACAACCTATCAGTATTACACACGTATACATTCAAAATTGGTCCATATACACGGAAGCATGCCAGGCATTAAGCCATTTCTATACAAGGAGTTGATTATCCCCTGGAATGCATACCTCCGTGGAGGTAGGGAGCAGAAACCAGCGCCATCTTACAGGTGTGGTCAGCAGGCTCTCAAACAAAGAAGAGGACCGCATGGTGTCCAGTAGATAGGAGTGGCAAGACCCAGCCCCAGGAATGGGGCCAGGCTGCCCCGCCCCCTTACCTCACAGGAACAGCTCACTACAGTTCCCCCTTTTTAGGTTTAAAAATCAAATGCATCAAAGGGCTGCCAGCAATTATTTCCCATCTGGACTTGGAATCGTGTCTGTCTTAGGTTGTCCATGACTAATTACATTCTTACCCGTCATTGGCATTCTGACCTCCAGACATCAGAACCCTGTCTTAGATTGATATGTAACCTCATGGGACTTACCTGTCTCTGACTACCGATTCAGCATAGTGTCACAGATAAGGGAAAAATCTCATTCTTTCATAACATCACTGCTTTATGGCAGCTAGCCAAACATGTGGAGACTGTCCTGCTTCTATGGCTGAAAAGGCTTGGATAACCATGGCTGCATTCCGTTTTTGTGACCTTTGCATCTTGCAAATACACCATAAGAAAACCAAGGACATAATTATTAGAATAGCTGCTAAGGCTCCTAGACCAGCCCATTTTTTTATATGATCCATAGCTTTAACTATCCAAGAGGATAGACTTTCTGCCAGGCTGGTATCAACACGGGTAAAATTTACAGAAATAATGGTTACTCTCAGTTGATCCATAAGACCTTCAAATTCACTTGTCCAATTCCCGTTAAGATAATTCGAAAGCTATCTGGACAGATCTGCAGCATGCGAAAAGTTATCATATTGAATGCTAGTAACACAGAGTCCTGCATACTTCCATAGGCATCCCAATTGAGCTAATTGCCATAATGTATCAATCTGTTCTTGCACTAAATCAATTCTTTGATTAGTGACCAACAATCCTCCTTTCAATTGAGCATTTATACTTCTCTGTGTATCTAAAGCTTGTGCCACATTCATTGACAAATCATTGAGTGTTTGAGCAGTTTGAACAGAATAAGTCATAGCAATGGCAGAGGCTAAAGCAGAAGCTGCAACTAAAGACATAGCAGTAATTATTGCTGCAGTAATACCAAAATCCCTTTTCTGTCTAAACAGGGTCATAGCATGTGGGGCATCAACAGGTACAGTTATCCATCTAAGCATTCTAGCAACCATAGCAAATTTAAATTTGGAAGAATTCCAGCACTGTGCATAAAAACATGTATGATTATAGCAAATGTCAGGATCTTCATGATTCACTATAAAGACAAAAGGTGGATAAAAACACACCGGGGTGGGTTTATATTGGATTTTCTTAAAAGACTTCTGGATTGGGATAGGTGAGAAACCTCCCCCTCGATGATCCCATCTTCCATAAAAATTACTGACCTCATGAGTACCTCCTAATAACATTATCATGTGTTCCATATTAATACAACTTCCCTGTGTTCCACATAGCATCCAGTTGTCAAAGGGGTTTGGGTCAGAAAAATCAGAAATATCCTGGTGATTACTCAGAAGACAACCAATACTAGGAGAGAAAGTGAAACGATGATGGAAATCCACCCACATAATATCACAGGATTGACACCCAGTCCATGGCCAAAACTCTCCCCTATTAATACCTGTACAATATGGTGCCCATTTAGGTTGGTGTGGAATAGAATCTTTTCCAACTTTACCAGGCCACCACCC
>PVHP010038218.1:0-16985 GCA_004024765.1 Zapus hudsonius | reverse complement strand
TTCCTTCCCCTCCCCTTCCCTTCCCTTCCCTCCCCTTCCCTTCCCTTCTCTTTCCTTTCTTTTCCTTTTCTTCTTTCCTTTCCCTTTTCTTTCCTTCCTTTCCTTTCTTTTCTTCTTCCTTTCTGTCTTTCTTTTGCATGTGTGTACATATGTGTGATGTGTTTATATATGCATGTTCATACGTGTGTGGGTGCACATGTGGGCATGTGCATGTGGAGACCAAAGGACAACCTTGTTTCATTCCTCAGGAATACTTTTCCCTTCTTTTTGAGACAGGGCCTCCCGTTGGCCTGGAGCTCACTATTAACCGAGACTAGCTAGCCAGAGAGTTCTCAGGACCCACATGCCTCCACCTCCCCAGAGCTGAGGTTACTGGTGCATCCTGGATGCTGGTATTTCTATGTGGGTTCTGGGGATTGAACTCAGCTCTGTGTTTGCAGGGAAAGCAGTTTTGTCCACTGAGCTAGCTCCCCAGATACTGGATCTGTTCTAAAAACCCATTCCAGTTGATCTCCTCCTTAATTTCAAACCCTTCAGTGGCATGTGGTATTGTTATGGGTAGGTTTCTGCCCTCCAAGCACATCCCTCACCACCCTCGACTAGGTTATCTAGAACAGCCTTCTGCTGGGCCTCTGAACTTGCTTTGGTTTCTCTCACCTCTGATCTTTGCCTTCTGTGTAAAGCATCATCCCAGAGGTCTGCAAACTATGTGCCACCAGTCATATCCAGCCTGCCACATGTTTAGTCACGGTTGACATGCTAAGAATCATTTCTTCATATGTGTGTAGGATGTGAGATGTGACTTGTGTGTGTGGTGTGGTGTGTCTGTGATATATACACATATGTGCAGATGAGTGTGCCCTACGTGCACACACAGATGCCAGAGGAGAATGCCAGGTGCCTGCCTCTCCTGCTCATCTGCTTGTTTCCTTGAGACAGAGTTTCTCACTGATCCTGAAACTGCCTTTCTGCAAGGCCCCAGAGATTCTCTGATCTCTGCTCCCCACAGGACTGTGGTTACAGATGTGTGGCCACACCCAGCTGTTTACATGGGTGCTAGAGAATGGAACTCAGGGTGAATCAGGCTTTCTTAGACCCTTGTGCTTAGGTCAGAAGTGCCAATACCCACTGAGCTATCTTCCCAACCCCCCAGCATCCTTTGTAAGTGGGTTTTTTTTTTCGAGGTAGGGTCTCACTCTAGCCCAGGCTGACCTGGAATTCACTATGTAGTCTTCAAATTTCCATGCCAGTAAAGTCTTAGTGGGACACCAATATGTTAGTGGGATGCATATGCAGGCAGGTGTCACAGTGTACATATTAGTTGTGTTAGTTGACACACTTAGTTGACACACTTAGACATGCACAGCCACTGTAACACTTGCAAATATTATGACCTGGCTCTTTCCAGAACAAGTGTGCTGATCTCTGGACAATCACAGCTCCCTCCCTGAGTGGACCCCATTCCTGCTTCAAATCACCCTCAAACGAACTCCCAGACTAGTATGCCCACTTCCTGCACACAGAACCTTCTATTGCATGGTGACCATTTGCATATTGAATTCATTTTTAATATTTTTCCACTCAAGCTACAAAATGGCAAAACTACTACATGGAAGAACTCAGAAAGTTATCAGTCATAAAAATGACCCTAATTGAAAGCTGATTTATCTCAAATGTATGTAATGGTTATCCACAGTACTGGCATAATGAATGATTTTAACATACTTTGGACTATCTTCATTTTATTAATTTATACAATCTATAGTTTCTAAATTTTTCTCTATGATGTATATGTTCTGAATTTTCTATAATGTAGACTCAATTATGCATTAATACTAATTTAATGAAGTTTATGCCAAAAAAAGATATGTTGTACATCTTTTACATACAAAGCCTGAGTTAAAGAACATGAAGAACATATTTAGATTTTGCCTAGTTTGCTTGAGCGGTGAAGAAAGCAACCATTTTTAGTATTATTTACTATGTAAATGTGGCTAAGTGTTACAGAATGATGTATTTAAGTCTAGATCAGCCATCTTCTGCTTTATTCCCTTCTAGAAGCATCCACGATTTACTGTAAGTCCTTGACTATTTCTATAGTCTCTTAAATATCTTATTTATGTATTTATTTATTTAAGAGAGAGAAAATGGGTGCACCAGGGCTTCTAGCCACTGCAAACTCCAGAAGCATGGGCCACTTTGTGCATCTGGCTTTAAGTGGGTACTGGGAAATCGAACCCCAGATCCTTAGGCTTTGCAGGCAAGTACCTTAACTACTCAGCCATCTCTCCAGCCCTCTATGTTCTTTTAAAAAATGAAGTACATGTTCTTGAATTTCCATTAGCGATATTCTACTATAATACTTTTTATATTCTTTAAAAAGAGCTCTCTGGACCTGGGAATATGGTTCAGTGGATAAAATGCCTGAGTTTAGATCCTCAGACCATACGTGCAAGCCAGAAGCTGTGGCGTGGGTTCATGTTCACAAAAACCAAACAAATAATTTTTAAAATTTTTCAAAAAAACTTTCAAAGCTGGGTGTGGTGGCACGCCCCTTTAATCCCAGCACTCTGGAGGCAGCAGAGATAGGAGGATTGCTGAGAGTTCGAGGCCATCCTGAGACTACATAGTGACTTCCAGAATTCCAGGTCAGCCTGGGCTACAGTGGGACCCTACCCCCTACCTCAAAAGACCAAAAATAAAGAATAAAATTTAAAAACTTCCTAAATTTCCCGAAAAGGGTTTAGACACTCTTAATCTGTTATTGGGACATTTGTCACCGTTGTGAGTGATGTCCCCTGCTCTATCTATCTTTCTGCTGGTTACTGCTGGCGGATAAGGAATGTTAAATATGACAACCTTGTTGGGAAGGAGAGCTGAATTAAACAGAGAAGGCCTTTGCTGACCTTTGGATGGCATACTGTGCACTTTGGGTCTGCACCTGAGGTCTAACACATGGGGGCAAATAGGGCCAGCAGGTGAGGGGAGGGATGACAGCTCTGTCTGTCACCGATGACGTGTTCCACACTCTTCATTCCCGAGACCCCACAGGCCTGGTACATAAGCACCTGGCATCATGTGGAATGCCTCACCACGGGTGCACCGCCTACCCAGTAATCCATCTTTTCTTAAAATCCATACGCTTCCTTGGTCCTTCCTGTATAGTCTGGCCAAGTCTCTAGGCCCATAATAACTGAATAAATCCATTTGCAGGGATTTGCACTAAGTCCTCCCTATAGGTTGCATTTGTGTTCCCTGGGCTTTCCTGACAGGCCAACAATGGCCTCTCTGACACCAATGCCAGTAGGTGGAACACATGGACCAGTGTGAGAACATCTGGAGAACTGCGGAATCACCAGAGGTCTTAGGCGTTGGCTGGTCCCCCCTGCCACCACCACCACCTGGGCTAATATTTTGTTGATCTCATAACTCCCTGTTTCCCCCAGAGGTTAAGTGGCTAAGCATGCCACTTTGGTAGGTTAAAAAAATGAACTGGACAAAAGATACCCTCTGTCCACATCCATGACATGTTGAGAATAAACATTTGAGAAACTTAGGAAGACTCTGGATAGTCAAAAACCATCCTGAGCTGATGTGCATTCAGGAATAATCGATACCAACTCTCCCCATGACTGAGCCCAATCGCTCATCCGTGATTGACTTCTAAGTACAGTGAGTGAGTCATCCTGTCCTTTCAATCACTAGACCAGTGGTCTCTTAACCACCTGGAGGTTTTTCACACATACCAATTCCCGGCCCCACCCAGAGAGACCAAATAAGAACCCCCAGCTGTTAAGTCAGGGGCATCAGGCTCTGCTTTGAGGGTGGAGGGGAGGCAGAAGAGTAGGTTTGAGAACTTGTCCTCTGACCCCACCTCTCTCTAACCACATCTAAGTCAAAACCACAAACCCAGTCAACAAGCAAGAAAGGGTTGATGGAGAGATTGGAAGGGAGGGGAGGGTAACAAAGGAGGAGGGGAGATGGGAGCCCCGTTTTCATCAGCAGACTCTTCCTCAAGTTCACAACTCACGCTCCATGATGGAGGGGAGATGGGAGCCCCGTTTTCATCAGCAGACTCTTCCTCAAGTTCACAACTCACGCTCCATGATGGAAGTGACCTTCAAGTGTTAGGCCAGGTTGCTGACACTACTTGGGAACCACCATGCCATTCTGGGGTCCGGGCTGGAGGAGTTGAGGTCTGGCTCACACTAGAGGTTACTTCCCTCCCTCTCTCCCTGCAGACACCCCCAGTGGCCCCCAGGCTCACAGTCACTCATCAGAACCTGGTCTGAGCTTGGGGGGACCCACCCTAAGATTCACCCACCCATTTCAGGAGTGGGCAACAGGCAGGGCCACGTTCATGGTTGGGAACTGGATGGGGGCATGTGGGTGGGAGAGCGTGTGCACTGAGTGCTTCTGAGAAAGGAGGGCAGGCCCACCTGGAGACCTCGTCTCACGAAGTTGCACAGCAACAGGAAGGGCATGGCTTCCATCCCTCTTTTCTTCCTTCAACACTCTTTTCTTCCCAGCCAGGGCCTCTGTGCTTCCTCTTCATAACATTAAGTCCTTTGCATTGAATGCTGGCTACATGTACAACGCAGGTGCTGTCACTCTAAGAGCTCACTTGCTGTGCTGAAGAGATGGCTCAGTGGTTAAGATGCTTGCCTGAAAAGCCTACAGATGTAACGATGCAAGTTCAATTCCCCAGTACCCACATAAAGCCAGACTCACAGTGGCGCATGCATCTGGAGTTTGTTTGCAGCAGCTGAAGGCCCTGGTGAGCCCCTTCTCTCTGCCTGCCTCTCTTTGCTTGAAAATCAATCAATAAATAAAAATAATTTTTTTAAATGTTAAAAAAAAAAAAAGAGTTCCCCTGCTGCCCAAGATCAAGGCCAAACAAAGAAGGAAGACCAGATCTCTATTGCCAGGGAAATGCAAGGCCACTTAAGCTATGGTGTTGGGTCTTTGTCATGGTTTGATCCAGGTGTTCCCCACAAACAAATGAATGTGTTCTGATAGATCAATCCTCAGCTGATGGCAATTCGGGAATTAGAACCTCACTAGAACTCTGTTGTTGGGGCGGGCTTATGGGGGTTATAAGCCAGCTCCCCCTTGACAGTATTTGGCACACCTTCCTGCCGCTGTTTGCAGTGCTCTGGCGGAGGTGATGTCCAGCCCTCTGCTCAGGCCAACGTTTTCCCTGCCAGGATGGAGTCTCCCCTCAAGTCTGTAAGCCAAATGAACCCATTCCTCCAGAAGCCGCTTTTGCTGGGGTTCTTTCTGCGCAGCAACTAAGAAGCTGACCACAGCAGTCCTACTTTGTAATTCCTGTGTGAAACATCTCATAGTATCTCTGTGGCTCCTAGCACATAGGAGAAGTCACACAGAAGTAGAGACTTCTCTCCTTCCTATGAAAAGCAAAAAACTTGCCTTTGTTCTTCTAATTTCTGTAGCCTGAACCCCCACTGGTTTGGGGCCCCTTCTGCTGGCTTGGGGCCCCTTCTGCTGGCTTTGGGCCCCACACCCTAGCTTTGGACCCTTCTCTCTGCCTTGGGGTCCCTCCCCTGCTAGCTTTGGGCCCCTCCCCCTGGCTTTGGGCCCCTCCATGCAATCTTAGCAAAGCTCTCATTCTCAAAGGGTATTTGGTCTTAGCGCCAGCCCGCTCACCCCCTTCAAAGTGTCTGTCATCATCATTTCTCCGTGCGTCTCTGCATCCTGGACCCAAGGAGGGTTGAGAGAAGGGTCCAAGCCTCACTGAGCTTCTCATAAGGAGAGAGCCAAGGCCAAGGAAGGGTTCCTTTTCCATTGAGCTCTGCCTAGTGCTTCTCAGCTAGGGACCAGTGTCAGGGATCCTGGGCAAACACTGTTGGACGGAACAGGATTCTTTTGATAGTAGTGGTTATGGGTCTAAGAAGTTAGTGAACTGTGGTGCCCAGGGGACATGAAATTGAATAAAAGATGATAAGCACAGAATTCAGAGGGAAAAAAAAAACTACCCAGTCACTGTATCCTGCTTCACACTTTAGGGGAATGAGGCTGGGAGAGGTCACTGGACCTGCCCAAGGTCATACCATCATGGTCAGAATGCTGCCATAATGCCCCCTGGGCTTCTGAACTCAGTGTGACCTCAAGATCTCATTAAAAATTCTGACCACATCTTCCTCCTTCAATGGATAATTTAAAATAGAAATAATAAATATAACACCTCATTGTATATATGTAGCACCTTACTTCCAATAAATGGGGTTCTTTCAGCTTGCCCACACATGCTGCACAGAACGGAAGTGTTTGCACTGTGGGCTCTGACTCGCTATTGACTGGAGCCCTGCTTCCAGCCCACACACATACCAGTATCAAGAGCACGGCTGGTGGTGTGCGGGGCTCCTATCTGTTGCACGTGATTTCAGAGTGAGTTTTATAAAAGCCCCTCCTCACGTAACATATATGATTACATATACATATACATACATACATATATTTACATATATATGGTGGGGGATATGGAGAAAAGAGAGCCTTTGCACACTGCTGATGGAAATGTAAATTAGTACAGCCATTATGGAAAACAACATAGAGATTCCTGGAAGGCTTATAAACAGGAGTCAGGTGTGGTGGCACACACCTTTAATCCTAGCACTTGGGAGGCTGAGGTAGGAGGATTGCCTTGGGTTCAAGGCCAGCCTGGGCTACAGAGTGAGTTTCAGGTCAGTCTGGACTAGAGTGAGACCCTGCCTCAAAAAACAATCATACTTTGAAGTGCCTTATAATTCAGAAGTCCACTATTGGGTAAATATCCAAAAGAAATGAAAGCAAATGTCAAAGAAACACCTGCACGGCCATGTTTATTACAGCACTGTGAACAATAGGCAGGAATTGGAAACAAACGAAGGATCCATCAACTGATGCGTGGATAAATAAACAAAAACCATGATGTAATGAAATACAAACAAGCCTTAGGAAGAATGAAGTCCTGTCAGACGCTGTGACAACATAGATGGAGCACGAGGCCATGACGCTAAGTGAAATAAGCCAGACACAGAATAACAAAACCATGTGGCCTCACGAGTACATGGAAGGTAAAAGTGCTGATCTCATGGAAGGTGAAGGTTGGTTCTACGGGGACTAGAATCTTCCATGCGCTTGTTAGCATCCTGAGAGAGAGAGAGGAGAGTATAGAGAGACAGTAAGAGTGACCACTGTTATATGCTCAGATTCTAGAAGGAAACCCCTAACGTCTCATTTCTTAAAACTCATAAAGCTCTATTTTGTGGGCTGGAGAGAAGGCTCAGTGGTTAAAGGCACTTGCTTGCAAAGTCTAATGGCCCAGGTTTGATTCCCCAGTACCCATGTAAAGCCAGATGCACAAAGTGGTGCACGCATCTGGAGTTCTTTGCAGTTGGGGGAGACCTTTGTGTGCTCATATTCATTTTCTCTCTCTCCACCTCTCTTTATCAAATTAATTAATTAATTAATAATATTTTTAAAAATCTATGTGTGTATTTGTGTGATGTGTTCACGTTCATGTGTGTGTGATGTGTGTGTGGAGCTTGCGTGTGGAGGTCCATCCTCGCCTTTCCACCTTGTTCGAGGAAGGGTTTCTCTGTAGACTCTTACTGTGCTGTTCTTTGCGATGCTTGCCACAGGCTTTCTGAGAAGTTCTCCTGTCTCTCCCTGTTAGCATCAGCATGGGTGCGCTGGGATGACCATGACCGAAGCTCACTGTGGCTTTTCTGTAGGGGTCTGGGGATGGAAATCGGCTAGTCTGGCTTCAGCACTGAGCACTTCATGCTGATTTCCCCAGACCCTTCACAAAAGTTTTAATGATTTCCATTTTATTGATGGTGCCAAGATACCAGTGTTTGCTTCTAGCCTGCTTGGGAGGGAGGCCCCCTTACTGCCCTTCTGACCCATCCACAGAATAGGGAACCATCCTGATAGCTTTCCTGAAGTCGTTTGGCATACAGACCCTAATGCAGCACTAATGGCCTTGAAAACCTTCTAACCCATAAATTAATTTGATTGGAACCCTCACCTGCCTGTCACCAGAATCCTCTCTGGTGAGCCAGTACTGTTCTTGGGCTCCTCTCTTAGACCCTCCTGACCTCTCTGCAGGTCTGAGCCCCACACATGAGCAAAGGCTCCAGGTACACACAGGAAAGTGACATTCGGTGCCTTTGCTCTTTGAAGAGACACACCCAATCCTGAAGCTTTGGTTTTGCCCTGCAAATCCCACCAGCAAGATTGTCTGCATCTCTGGTATTGACCTTGCTAAGAGCCTGAGGAGATGGCTCAGTGAATAAAGCGTTTTCTGAGCAACTCTGAGTACCTGAGTTCGAATCCCCAGACCCCATGTAAAAGCCAGAAGCTGTGACAAGCTTCTGCAATCCCAGTAAGAAGGGCAGTGGAGATGAGAATTTTCCAGAAGTTCATGAACTGAGTAGTGAACAACAATGAGGTATCTTGCCTCAAAAGGTGAGGACCAACCAGAACATTGACCTCCACATGCACACCATGATATGCATGTACCCACATTCACACATACAAAACACATACACCAAATTATATATATATATATATTTTTTAAAACCTTTGTATAAGACTAATGAGACATCTCAGGTAGTAAAGCATTTGCCTTACAAGTGTGCATTTGAAAACAGAACCTATGTAAATGCTAGGTTTATGGCATGTGTCTGCCTGTAATCCCAGCACTGGGGAGACAGTGACAGGTGAATCCTTAGGGCAAGGCATAGGACATCAATTTCTGACCTCTATACGCACACACACATACATGTGTACCCCACCACACGCACAAGCACACACACACAGAGCATACACACAGACCAGAAACGTACATATGCAGCAGGGAAACGGAAGAAACTACTTATTGTCTTAATCAACTAGTTGTATTTAATTTTATTGTATTATTTCAGGCCAATACTGGATCCCATTTTCTGGTGGTTACTCTTCTCCTCTGTCCCCTTCAGACTTGAGCTATAAATAGGGATTTCTTTGTTCTGTGCCCTCTGGGTCATAATTGCAAACATAAACTAGGAGAAAGAGACACCCTCCTGTCTTCCACATCTCTGCCTGTCTCTCCACAAGCAGGACGTCTCACAAACAAACAGGCTGCTTTGTTAGTGTTTCATCTGAAGTCACAATTTCTTCCACTAAATGTTTATGCATTCCAGCATCCCGAGAACCTCAGGACCAAGATGGATGGTATTTTTATATTTGTTTGAACATGTGCACTTAATGTGCTTGGTTAATTGGAGTAATTAGTAGTCTTTTCATTCCAAGGCCGTTGCTGAAATTAAAACAGGGCTGTTGTGTCTTTTAATGGACTAACTGAAGGATTTATTTTGAACATCACTCAGGACTGGTAGACGTGAACGACAGCAAGAAGAGGGAGAGACAGGACCGGGTTTCTGAGAATCTGGGCATCTTTGTGATGGTGCCCAGCCTCACTGAGACTCTCCAAATGTCAATCTGCCAAGGATCATGAAATCCAAGGTGATAAAATTTATTACCTAAATGAGGGCAGTTTTTCAGCATGAAATGAGAGTCCCATCACTGATTTTATCAGGATGACACTCCTAAACAGGTAAGGTCACCCTAACAATGGTCCATAGCTTTTTGGTGGGGTGAGGGTGAGGGAGAAGGATTCATTATGTGTTCCTCAGGCTCAACCGTGAGAAAGAAAGCCTCCGACTCACTAGATCAGTGAGTAAATCCGACCACTTGCCCCAGGTCAAAGGCAATGGATGAAGCAAGCTAAAATCTCAGCACTTCCTCAGAGCTTCGTTCTATGCCCACACTAGCCTGTACTTCTGGTGACCAGCCAAGGAGTGGAGTGGTGGCCAGTGAACCTCGGTCACGGGTCTGGGAAAGGGTGGGAACTGAGGTAGCAAAGGGAAGAGCTGCACTAGCAGGTGGGCAGGCTGAGCATCGTCTCCACCACCTCAAAGAAGACCCCCCACCTTGGTGGTCTGGCTCAGTCCCTATACCTTAGGCATAAATGTACCCCTAGTACATCCTGTGTGGGGTCCTGTGTGGTCAAAGGAGCTTGATCATAAAAGCATAAGTTAGGTGCTGGAGAGATTACTCAATGGTTAAGGCACTTGCCTGCAAAGCCTAACAACCCCAGTTTGATTCCCCAGTACCCACATAAAGCCAGATGCACAAAGTAGCGCATGCATCTGGAGTTCATTTGTAGTGGCCAGAGGCCCTGGCTAGTCCATTCTCTCTCTCTCTCTCTCTCTCTCTCTCTCTCTCTCTCTCTCTCTCTCTCTCTCTCCCACTTTCTCTCAATCTGTCTCTCTGTGTGTTTTTTAAATAAATACTTTTTTTAAAAAATCCTTTAAAGAATGAGCTATTGTGACAGAATTTTCTAGAAGATAACACTTTACAAGTTCCTAGGCTGAGAGGCTAACCATAAGGCAACTGTGGCCTGCAGACTGGAATAGTGAGGTGATGCTAAGTGTTTTACCCTCATCTGTGACCTACCCAGAGCCTAGAGGTGGGGTCTTCCCATTTCTACCTGTCGCTTCTCCCCATCTCCCATTTCTGTTGCCTCCTCATCGTCCCCGCTCAATGATGGCAAATGTTCTCCGTGAGAACTGCATCCTTGGTATGTTTTCCTGTTCCTGTGTTCTAATTATTCAGGTATCATCACTCAATAACCATTCGACAGCAGTAATGCTTTTCACATGGAAAGGATTGGGGTTTTATTGATGGCGAATGCTGCTATGAACTTTCATGCCCGCTCAGAGCCAGAGCTCTTTTTCTCGGGTGAACCACACTAAGATCTGGTTCCAAGATAGCCTTTGGAGTGTGGACTGCCATGTTCTTTTGGGAACTGGTCCTGTGGGCCCGCAGAAGCAGGGAGAGCTTTTTCGCTGCCAAAATCTCATCAATCAAAACACAGAGTAGCAGCATTATTAATAACCCTATAGACACACTGCACTTGGTATCTATTTTCCAAGTACTTCCTTGAATCCTTAAATGAAGGCTTGGAAGTTTTGATTATTTTGCCTTCAAGTTAGCAGCCAGGCTGACCCTGTGAACAAGGATAAGTGGGAACATGTCCATGAGAAGGATTTTAGCAGGCCTGAAAGCTGTCATCAGGGGGTCAGAGATGTTCCTTGAACACCAGGACTCTTTTGAGGCTAACTCCTTTTCAAAGTCTTGTTTTCTCAGTTCAAGGATATGAGGATGGCCCTACATCCAGGCACAGTGTGCAGCAGGCAGCTTGGGAGACAAAGACGAATGCCAACCCCTAATCCAGAAACAGTGGGTGCCAGGAATTATTTAGCAATGTGTGTCAGTGGTGCATGGTACAGTAGAGAGAATTCAATGTCATATACTGACTGATTCCAACCCACTGGACACAATACAGACAAAAGACACGGTCCGGTCTCCACTACAATGGCAGACCCCAGGTGGTCTATCCCTTTTGAGAATAGTTTGGCACCTGCCTTGGTTTCAAAAGAGAATTAAGGGACCAAATGGGAAACTGATACCCATTATACAGTGATGCTCACCACCTCATTAATATGGGAGCTAAAGTCTCAGACTGATAGAGGGCTTGTCCTAGTAACAAGGTTAACCAGGGAAGAATGGTGCTAAGATCCTATGCACTGGTAGAGAATGTCACCCAGTGCCCCACAGGCTTCCTAACTCTGTGATGACATTCCTTCTTCCTCCTTCATTCACTGACTTCAGACCCATCAGCAGCTGGTATTTGGGGAGTCCTGGTCTGTGAGAGTAAAGAGGGGAGTCTGTCTGCCCATCTGTCTTCTCCATGGTCCCTCTGTTCTCATCCTTTGCACAGAACCACAGATATCCGTCCTCTGGTGCTCTTTACCAGCACACAGGGAAGCCAGGCTTCATGCCAAGAAGGAGAATAAGGAAGTCCAAAGCCTTCCAGTGTTTTGATTCTTGTTGGTTTGGGGGAGCCTGTAGATACTGCAGGAAAAGCCAAAAGGAACTTTGCAGAGCAAGAAGCTGGTTACAAGCAAAATCAAGTTCCTGGGCTCTAAGTTTACGATGTTCCCTTCTGTGGCTTCCCCTCCCTCCAGAAGCAGACCCCCGTTTCCCTCTCACTGAGATCCATATCTTTAGATGGAGGAGCAGAAAGACAGAAAGTTCAGAGTGAAGGATGAAGGGGCAGAGATACAGGACAGATGAGCCCAACCAGAACTGTAGAGGAGAAGACATAGAAAACATCACTTTTCTTTGAAAGCCAGAATAAGTGCTTAGGGCTAAGAGAATGACGAGCACAGGGGAAAATGTTAGCACTTAGCACATTTCTACTATGAATGAGTTCTCAGCTCAGAGCCAGAGAGAGGAATCATCCTCAGAATCCATTGGTTGCTGTCAAAAACTGAATCACTATCTTTGAATCAAAGGTTCCCCTTAACTGTGCCCTTTCTCAAGGTCATCTCGTGCTTTGTTCTCCAAGATGTTCTAGAAGGGGTCTCTTAATTCTCAGACATCCAAACAAACTACTGCTTGTGACTGAGCTGTTTGCAGAAAACTATTTGAAATTGAAAGAAACTAACAAGGCACAAAAGATAGTCCACCCAGAATTTTTGTTGAATAGCTATAAAGAATATTCTTGGGCTGGGCTTGGTGGCACACACCTTTAATCCCAGCACTTGGGAGGTAGAGGTAGGAGGATCACTGTGAGTTTGAGGCCAAACTGAGACTACATAGTGAATTCCAGGTCAGCCTGGGCTAGAGCAAGACCCTACCTTGAACCCCCCCAAAAAAAATTCTTGGGGACCGGAGAGATGGCACAGTGGTTAAAGGTATTTATTTGCAAAGCCTGATGGCAGGGGTTTGATTCCCAAGTACCCAAGTAAAACCAGGTCCACAAAGTATTACGTGTGTTGTAGCAACAAGAGACCCTGGTATATCCATTTTCCCTCTCTCTCTCACTCTCTCTCCCTTTTCTGCCCTCTCTCAAAGAGATAAATACATGGCTTTTATTTTTAGAAAGAACATTTTGGGGATAATTAAATAATCTAACATATTACATTAAATTTAAATTTATTTTAAACTGATATTTATTATATTTATAGTTTATTACTATACAACATACTTATGAATATTTGCAATTATTATAAGTAGCAATTTAGCATATCCAATATTATTTTTCATAGTAATATATTATTTTAATACTTAACAAATAGCAGATAAGATTATTTTATCAGTTTCTTTGACATGACAGTTATATTTAGGACATATATGTTGCATATTTAGGACAAACCAGTTACGTTTTCAAATTACTTTAAAATGGTTAAGTATATATACGTATATATATTAGTAAGGGAGAGTAAGAATTTGGTGAAATGTTTATGGTGAATCATTGATAAATCACCTATGTGAATTTATTATCAAATTCCTATAATTTTTTCCTGAATCATTGAAAATGTTCAAAATAAAAGAGTTGGATTAAAAATAATATGTCAGGGTGAGGTGAGAGAGGTCAGTGGTTAAAGCGCTTGATGCCCAATGTGAGGACCTGAGTTTGAATGCACCTAAGAGCCAAGTTCAGTAGCACGTGACAGTCAATCTGGATTTCCAGCTCTCCTGTGGCAAGGTGGGTGGTGGAGATGGGAGAACCTCCAGCCCACCTGATGGATGCAGTGGTAAGCAAGACCCCCTGCTTCAGGCAAGGTGAACAGAAGGGAGAGGACCAACTCCCAAGGTTGTCCTGTGACATCTACGTGTGCACCACCTGAACACACACATACACACAAGGAAAAATAATATAACAAAGAAAAGCTAAGGTGGCCCGTGTCCTCCATCTACCACCATGGAGTTCTCTAGTCATCCCAGAATGGTCTTGCTGGTCCCCCATGGTCTGTTTCTTGTTTGTTCACTGACTCTCCCTCCCCTTACCACCCATGGTGGTTGATTTGGGTAACCCCATAAATTTATATGCTCTGAATGTTAAGTCCCCAGCTGATGGTAATTTGGGAATCGGAGCCTCCTGGAGGAGGTGTGTTGTTGGGGGCAGGCTTATGGGTGTCATAGCCAGCTTCCCTTTGTTAGTGTTCAGCACATTCTCCTGCCTCTATTGTCCACCTGATGTTGGCCGGGAGGTGATGTCCACCCTCTGCTCATGCCATCATTTCCTTGCCTTCATGGAGCTTCCCCTCGAGTCTATAAGCCAAAATAAACCCTTTCCTCCATCAAGTGCTTTTGGTTGGGTGCTTTCTGCCAACAACAAGAAGTTGACTGCAACAATACCTCAGCTATCTTATGATATTTTATTAGGTAAATGCACCTTTCCATTGCTTCTAGAGCCAAGCATGGACATTAATAACTGGGAAACAGACAATCAATGTATATTCAGATAAAGTGGAAATTTGGTTTGTGTTAGTGCTGGAAAAAGTCAAGTATATGCCTTTGTACTTTGGCTTCTGTTGCTTAGCACAGCTTTGCTTAGAGCTATACAGCTCTCTCTCTCTCTCTCTCTCTCTCTCTCTCTCTCTCTCTCTCTCTCTCTCTCTCTCTCTCCCTCTATCTTTTCAGTTTTCCACTCAAGCATGCCCTTTCTGAGAAGCTCTTTCTGGCCTGAGAATGTTCCTTAGTCATAGAACATAGGGTTTGATCCCCAGCCCTCCAAACTATCTCTCTCCTTTCTGCCTTCCCTCCCTCTCTCTTCCTCCACTCTCTCCTTACAACTCATTTATAACAACATACCCATCCGATTGTTTCCAGCTTGTTGGCACAAAGCCCTTATTGCCCCCTGATGCCATGCTCGTCACTATTTGTCATTTACCTGCCCCCTGCCTTGAGACTCCAGTGGATGGTCCACATCTTCTCTTTATATATTGTTGGCATATACCACGCCTAGCTAGGTATTGTCGGTTACCTGTCTATGTGCATATATCCTCAGTCACACCTAGTTATGGTAAATTACTTTTGCTTTACTAATGTTGCCCGGGGTTAGTTTCAGGCACCCTAGACACGGCTGTGCCTGTGGAAAGGCCCTGAGAGAGCCTGTTTTGTAATCCTGGCTCTTTCGATCACTGTTTATAGGACCGTGGCCAAGTTGCTTAGCCTCTCAGAACCTTTGTAACCCTACTTGTACCATTGTACCTAGCCTGCCCTGCAAGGTGATGCCATTAAGATCAACTACGGGAATGCTTTATAGTTTAAAAGCCATAATGTACTGTATAAAATATAACCTTTCATTTGACCTCTAAGGAAGACTTGAAAAAATAAATACCTTAGGTACCATTAAAAGTATTAATTGAAGCTGGGTGTGGTGGTGCACACCTTTAATTCTAGCACTTCGGAGGCAGTTAGGAGGATCACCATGAGCTCCAGGCCACCCTGAGATTACATAGTGAATTCCAGGTCAGCCTGGGCTAGAGCGAGACCCTACCTCGAAAAAAAGAATTTTAACGCAGTAATTGAGCTGGGTGTGGTGGTGCAATGCACCTCTAATCCCAGCATTTAGGAGGCAGAGTTAGGAGCATTGCTGTGAGTTTAAAGCCAGCCTGGGACTACAGAGTGAATTCCAGGTCAGCCTGGGCTACAGTGAGACTCTGCCTCGAAAGATCCAAAGAAAGAAAGAAAAGCATGAATTGAACTACCAATAGTGTGAGTTATGAAAATGTTGTTCTTCCCATAGCTAACTCTTTAATGGTGGAAACTGGTGGTTACTTGGAGCTGCATTTTAAATTCCATTGTGTTTTACATTAAGTTTTATTACTTTTTTTTTAGAGGTAGGGTCTCACTGTAGCCCAGGCTGACCTGGAATTCACTACATGGTCTCTGGCTGGCCTCAAACTCATGGTGATCCTCTTACCTCTGCCTCCCAAGTGCTGGGATTAAAGGTGTGCTCCACCACGTCCTGGCTACATCAAGTTTTATTAAGAACTATGCTGTTGCATGTGACCAGAAGCTACAAGATTAGACAACCAATCTCAAAGAAGGCATCACTTCTTTAAACACACCTTGCAG
Source organism: Zapus hudsonius (assembly GCA_004024765.1). Taxonomy (NCBI): domain Eukaryota; kingdom Metazoa; phylum Chordata; class Mammalia; order Rodentia; family Dipodidae; genus Zapus; species Zapus hudsonius. Next base: position 1,004 of record PVHP010038218.1, on the reverse strand, counting down.
GAAACTCCTGTCAGCCCTACCTGTGGGAAGATTCAGCATTGCAAGCATCAGAAAGCCTGTGACAGAAGTGGTTCCAAGTCAAGAGAAATCATGGGATGGGATGAAAGCCAGAAGAAATTTTGAAAAGGCAAACAGAATTTGCCCCTTTGACCTTCAGGCAAGATATTTAACCTCGATGCGCCTGGGTCTTTCAGCAATAGAAAAGGAATGCCTACCTCCTAGGCTCATTGTGAAGATTCAATAAGACAAGCTAACAATAAAATGTACCTCATAGGGTGCCCAGTACCAAGCTGGGCAGTTGTACAAGGGCAGTGCTTCAGCCCAGAGCCCAGAGCAGCCTGGCTGGCTCTTTGCCAGCTTCCCTCCCTCCATTCAGTCTCCTGAGTGCCCTGACCTCACCCAGCACTGTCTCTGAAGATCACTGAGGACTTCAAAGCCTCTCCTCTGGATTCAATACAAACAAGGTTTCTTCTGGGTATGTACACAGGTGGGGAAGGCCAGAGGGTGGGGCCCAACCTTCTCCTCAACATTGGCCACAGTGCCAGACTCAGCTCTTGGGGGAGATCTCTCTGAACCATTAACGTTGTCCATAGGTTAAAAAAAATTCTAAGTCTAGCTCAAGGCTCCTGAGTGAAGGGGTCCCTAGGTGTCTACCAGGAAAGTCTCACCCCAGTTAAAAAGCAGGTGGGGAGAGCCTGGGAAGAAGGTTCAGTGGAGAAAGTACATGAAGACCCGCTTCCAAGTGAAAGCCAGGAGTAGCCCCTAATAATCCCAGGACCGGGAGGCAGAAAGAGAAACAGGAGGATCCCTGAGTCTGGCTAGCCTAATTGATGAGCTCGGGATGCTCGGGACCTTGTCTCAAAAAAGATAAAGTGGAGAGCAACTGAGGAAGACACCAGATGTTGATCTCTGGCCACCACATGTGTACTCATGCCCACAAACATACATAAACCCACACTACACACCCCTACACTCATACACATGCAAATGGACTCGGAAACAAA
>PVHP010038217.1:0-16963 GCA_004024765.1 Zapus hudsonius | reverse complement strand
TCTGCTCGCAGAAGGGGGCTCTTCCACCTGCTGGTCCCGAGACCCTCCGCGTTCACCCTGGCAGCGATCAGAATGGCAGAGCTTGAGGAAAGAGCGGGGACGTGTTAGTTTTGCCCTGAACCTGGCAGAGGCAGGCTGCACAGTAAGTAGATTCAGGCACCACTTGAGTTTAAATAAAACAGCAACCCGGGCTGGAGAGGTGGCTCAGCGGTTAAGGCACTTGCCTCCAGTGCCTAAAGCCCCCGGTTCAATTTCCCAGGACCCACGTAAGCCAGACCCACAAGGTGGTGGCCCTGGTGCGCTCTATCTATCTATCTATCATCTATCTATCTATCGATCTATCTATCAATCATCTATCTATCTATCGATCTATCTATCTATCAATCAATCAATCAATCATCTATCTATATCTATCATCTATCTATCAATCGATCTATCTATCAATCAATCATCTATCTATATCTATCATCTATCTATCGATCTATCGATCTATCTATCTATCAATCAATCATCTATCTATATCTATCATCTATCTATCGATCTATCTATCAATCAATCATCTATCTATCTATATCTATCATCTATCTATCAATCATCTATCTATCTATATCTATCATCTATCTATCGATCTATCTATCAATCATCTATCTATCTATATCTATCATCTATCTATCTATCGATCGATCTATCTATCTATCAATCAATCATCTATCTATCTATCATCTATCTATTGATCTATCTATCAATCATCTATCTATCTATATCTATCATCTATCTATCGATCTATCTATCAATCAATCATCTATCTATATCTATCATCTATCTGTCTATCTATCTCTGCTTGAAATTGAATAGATATTTTTAAAAAAACAAAGATGAGGAAAGATTGGCCTAAATCTTAAAAAAACCCAGCAACCCATCCAAGTCTCCCCTGAAAAGCTCATGTCCACTTCCGCCCCCCCCCCTCCACACACGCAAATCCCCAGGGAAAGCAAGACTTACTGGAAAATGGCCTTTCCTGCCTTTCATCCCAGCCCGGCCGGCCGGGGGGCTGCGGTGGGGCCCGAGTGAGATCCGGTTCGGCCCGGGCTCAGGGAGGCCCCACCTCGACAAGAAGCGAAACGGAAAGGGCCGCGTGTTGTACCCTTCAGACAGGCGGACGGACGGACGGACGGACCCACGGTCTCCTCCGCTTTGCCCAACGGGCCGAGACGCGCGGGCGGGAGAGAGAGACCCGGCGGCGGCGGCTCCCGGCAGCGCCCCCTGCTGGGCCGGAGGGGGGCGTGGTCGCGCCCGCGCCGCGGGTTCGAGGCCAGCCGGAGACGAGAGGCCGGGGATGGGAGGCCCGGTCTCTTCACGTCTCTAACTTTCATCGCCGAGATGCACCTCCCTCCGGCAGGCAAGAAAAGCCGAAGTGCAAAAACCGATGGGATTTAGAAAAACAGGCTCCATCCCTCCCGCTGCAGGACTTTCCTAACTTGCCTCCTTAAGAAACCGTCTACCAGGGCTGGAGAGATGGCGCAGCCGTTGGGGCGCTTGCCTCCAGTGCCCACATGGGCAGGACCCACAAGGTGGTGGCCCTGGTGCTCTCTGTCTCTCTGCTTGAAAATGAACAGAAAATATTAAAAAAAAAAAACCTGTACCTCAGCCAGGCGTGGTGGCGCACGCCTTTAATCCCGGCACTCGGAGGCAGAGGCAGGAGGATGGCTGTGAGTTCGAGGCCACCCTGAGACGGCAGAGCGAGTTCCAGGTCAGCCTGGGCCAGGGCGAGACCCGACCTCGAAAAACCAAAAAACAACAACAAAAAAAACCCTGTATTTCTTCATTTATTTAAGAGCAGAAAAAGTAGGGACAAAGAGAAAGGGTTGCGACAAACTAAAATCCACGCGCCCCGGCTTTGGTGGATCCAACGGGGAATCCGACGTGGGCGGGACTCGAAATCCCCGTGGCAACAAGCCTCTGGCCCCCCAAGGGGAATCGAACCCAGGTCCTCCTGCGCTGCAGGCGGACGCCTCAAGCGCTTCGAACAAGTGACGCGGCCCCCGGCCCTGCCTGCCATGGCTTCCCACCACGGCGGGCTGCGGCCAGGACCCCGAGCCGACATGAGCCCTTCCTTCCTCCCGAGGCAGCCCACGCGCCAGCCTTGATTGGAATCCGGGGCTGGAGAGATGGCGACCCACGTAAAGCCGGACGCAGAGCGGGGCGAGCACCGGCCCAGGCCGACCTGGAACTCGCTCTGCGTCTCAGGGCGGCCTCGAGCTCACGGCCATCCTCCCGCCTCTGCCTGCATGGCGACCCTCCCTCCCCGCCCTGCTCAGACCAGACCTGACTCGTCTGAACGCAGAGGCTGGCGGGGGAGAGGCAGGTCCCGGCCTCGGAGGGAGGGCCTAAGCCGCCGCCACAAGAGCCTTTGCCTGGGGAAGACGTCAGGGCTTTTTAAAGATGGTTTATTTTAAGTAAAATTACACAAATGCACATTAAACTCAAGATAACAAGTTCACGCGATCTTTATACACAAACTGTACAATAAATACATGGAACGCGCTTCCACTGTACTTCAGTCGTCGTCTTCCTCCTCCTCGTCGCTGATCACATACTTCTTGTGCTTCTTATTTGCCTTGTCGTCGTCGTCCGCTTTTCTCTTTCCAGAAGGTTCACCTTCCTAAACAGATAAGAAGCAGAGGTGGGAGGATCACTGCGATTTCGAGGCCACCCTGAGACTAGAGTGGATTCCAGGTCAGCCTGGGCTACAGGGAGACCCTGCCTCAAAAAGCAAAAGCCAGCGGGACTGGAAAGACGGCTCAGGGCCTGAGGGTACTTGTTCTGCAAGCCCCGCGTCTGAAATCCCCAAGCGCCCGAGGCAATGCAAGGCGGTCAGGAGAATTCTGAAGCTCTCAGGCCAGCGAACAAGAGAGACTGTCTCGAGGTGGGAGGAGAGGACCAACGCCACGGTTGTCCTCTGGACTTCACACATGGGGTGCGTGTGCAGAAACAAGGCTAGAAAAAGAAAGAGGCCGGGATCCAGAGCACCTGCTGCCTACCGTCCGAAAGGCTCACTGCCAAGTATGGGGGAAAGAAGGCAGCAGGAGAAGCACCCTTTCTCTAGGTGAGCCTCTCTATCAGCTAGAGAGCTGCGAATCTGCATGCGGTGCTCAGTGCCAGACTGCGGGCACCGTGCTGCTCTCGGGCCCGTGGTCTGGGCAGAGACCGTCTGCCATACCCAGGGGCTGGTTCCCAAGCACAAGGCCCCTGGAACTGGGAAACCGGCCTACCTCGTCACTGTTGAGTTTCTTTGCTTTGAGTAACCGCTGAGCCTTGTCCTCTTCGGAGCCCTCGTCACTGTCTGAGGAATAGATTCTGGCCCGCTCCTCTACAAACAAAGAAGTCGACTAAATAATTTTCAAAATCAGTGACCTCCTCATTCCTGGAATTTCCTTCTGATAATCATCTTTAGTTGTCTCTGTACATTTTCTTCAGAGGATCAAATAATTTAATTTTTAAAATTTAAGCTTTTAAGTCTGCTGACATGAACCAGACTTGCCCTCCTATACACAGGCCTGTTTCCTCACTCCCTGCACATGGGGCTTCACCTTCGATGAACTGGGTATTAAACACCTAATTCCCGGGTGTATCACCCGTATTTTGTTTTTGATTTTGTCTGGTATAAATGTCACAATTAAATTTTGGGGGGCAAGTCAGCACTGGCCAAAACAAAACCAAAAACCCCACGGTACTTGGGCCAGGCCACTGCCACGAAGCAAGTCTTGTATGGCAGTCGCGGAGAGGGGACGTAGGGGGTGTTAAACCGACCACTTGACAGGACTTGCTGTGAGGCTGCAGTTGCCACATACAACCTTCCTGAAGCTCAGTCTAAGCGAGTCAGGGAGGGGCTGGGGATGAGCTCAGTAACACACGTCCCAGCCTCAGACCCAGCTCCTCATGTCGCAGACAAAGGCGAGAAGTACAGAGGCTGCGAGAAGAGTCGCCTGGAGCGTGGGCGCCGGCAGCAGGGGCCACGTAAGTACCGCAACTGTGCGCCATCACCCGTGTTCCCGAGAGCCTCGGGGGATGCGCTAGCAGTGCAGGGCTTTTCCCAGTGAAGCAACAGAAGTCAAAAAGAGGTGACAGAACCTTCCAGAAGTCATTCTGCTCAAAAGTGGTAGAATTAGCTGAACATGATGGTACATGCCTGCTGAGGAGGATTACAGGCAGGATGGAGAGGAGAGTTCAAGGCCAGCCTGGGCTAAAGGTTAAATTCTACTCTGAAAAACCACAACGAAAACAAAACCACACACACACAAAGGTGGGTTGGGTCGGGCTGAGGCTGAGAGTAGAGCAAACAGGCCAGGAATCTAGGCTGTCACCTCTGTTTGCTTTTCTTTTTCGAAATTTTAAGTTTATTTGTGTGTGTGCACGAACACACCAGAGCCTCTTCCCACCGCAGTGGGAACTTTCTGCAACTGATTTACTTGGATCAAAGGAACTGAGCTCAGGAGGGCAGGCAGGCTTTTCCAGCAGCATCTTTAGAACAGAGCCAACTCCCCAGCAGCCAGTTTGCTTTTCAACGTGCCCCTGGCCATGGGGATCGTGGGTGAGACCCAGGAAGACGCAGCATGTACCTGCTGCCACCTTGTTTCAAGAACCTACCGCCTGGATCTTTGGGAAAGGACTCAACCTCAGTGATAGCAAATAGGTCAAACACTGGGACGGCAAATGTCCACGTGGAACACATGTTAAACACCGAATTATCAACACCGAGAGGAGGGAGCCCGTGAGCAGAGGACATGCTAGAGAAAAGTAGAGCAGGGAGCATGAAGCACAATGGTTTCTCTGAATAATTTCTTGATTTTCAGTTAGTAATTGAAAGAAAAGTTGAGGACAAGCCGGGCGTGGTGGCGCACGTCTTGACTCCCAGCACTCGGGAGGCAGAGGTAGGAGGATCGCCGTGAATTCAAGGCAACCCTGAGTCTACACAGTGAATTCCAGGTCAGCCTGGGTGAGAGTGAGACCCTACCTTGAAAAACCAAAAAAAAAAAAAAAAAAAATTTGAAGACTAGAGAGATTTCTCAGTGGTTAAAGGCACTTGCTTACAAATCCTGCCAGCCTGGGTTTGATTCCTCAGTACTCACATAAAAACAGATGCACGAAGTGGCACATGCATTTGGAGTTCATTTGCAGCAGCAAGAGGCCCTGGCATGCCTCTCTCTTTCTCTCTCTCTCCTCTCTCTCATAAATAAATTTTAAATTAAATTTTAAAAATAAAGTAATAGGGACTGGAGAGATGGCTTAGCAGTATAGGCGCTTGCCTGCAAAGCCTAATAATCCAAGTTTGATTCCCCAGTACCCACATAAAGCCAGAAGCACAAAGTGCCACATGCATCTGGAGTTCATTTGCAGTGGCTGGAGGCCCTGGCACACCATCCTTTCTGCTTCTCTTCTATCTCTCTCTGCTTGCAAATAAAAAATATTTTTAAAAAGAAAGTAAAAAATGGTAGACTTTCAAACAAAGAAAACATACGGTCAAAGGATAAAAGCAGAAGAGGCCGGATGTGGTGCACACGCTTCACCCCGGCACCTGACTGCTCCAGACTCACCTCGAATGCCCCCTTTGTAGCGGTTTTTAATGGCCGCCAGGCTGATGGACTCCTCGCCTTCCTCCTCCTCGTCATAGCGGTCCGGCTCGAGGTAGCTGGCACTCAGCCCCCGCTGGTGCTGCTTCTCTCTCATCCGGCGCTGCTGAGACTCCCTGCGAATGGAAGCCCTCAGGCGCTCTTCTTCTTTCTATAAAAAGGCAAGTGAGCTGCCTTCCACGGCTCGAATGTGTTCCCCCAAAGTCATAGTCAATGGTATCTGAGAGGCAGAACTTCGGGAAGGTGACTGGGTCAGGCTGTACCCGCCACCCAAGGCCGAGGCCGTGTCCTTAGACTTAGCCACGGAACTTTCAAGGGGAAAATTTTACTTTTCTCCCTTTTCTTTTTTTTCATCTCAATCGAAGAAGAAAAGGAGAGGCAACAAGAGATAATAAAGATGGTTTGGAAAATGCTGAAACTAAGATACAAAACCCTCCCCGCATAAAGCACAGCCGGCGTACCTTAATCATCTCCGTGCGCTGGCACTCAGGATCACGGCCAGCCATGGGTAAGATCCTGATCTTCTGTGTCTTTGAACATCTGTCTGCAAGTGACAGGGTCATCTTCCTATGTGTGGCACTGTCTGTAGAGTGAGGTCTGCCAGGAAACCAACACAAAAGTCTCACCGTTTCCATTGAGAGCGGGTCACCCCCTGCCCACATCACAAAACAAGAAGCTGAGAGCCACTTCCAGCACCAGGAGACAGGCCAGGACACTCCAGTGAACAGCCCCACTGCGACCTTTCCTTGTCTCACAAGAACAGTGAGGAACACGAGACCGGTGATCCGGGACGGCATGACCATCTCAGGAAGCAGTGAACCAACAGCTGGGCAGCAGTCAGGGGGTGCACTGCACCCACACGTGTGACTCACAGCCGCACTGGGTCGCACAAGTGAAAACAGTCACGTACAGGTGATTTCCAAGCTCAGAAGTGACTGCTTTTCCTCAGATATGCACTACCTGCTGCTCATCAGTAAAGTCAGTCTAGCGAAGGCAGAGCCCTCCCCAGCTGCCCAGGGTGTCTGCTCTGCTTGGGGACACACACCTGCAGAGCTACCAGGTGCAGCAGAGGAAGGCATGGCAGGACCCAGACTTCACATCCCCCCACCCAGTGCCTCTCCTCCGCCTGCAGGCACTCCAACAAATCTAATTACCACCTGCTGTCTGAATCAGTTTTGCTACGAAGCAGAGGATGCACTGAAGAGCACAGAAAAAAAAGGGACTATTTTACGTCTCCTGTCGGTTACAATAATGACTGGGATTAATACACTGACCTTCTGTTTTACATGGAAGTCTCTGTTTAGCATGACCTGGCGGCCAACCTCCTGGTGGCCCTGGGGCATCCCAAAGTGTGAACTAAGTCTTGTACTATGTGGTGGTTTGATTCAGGTGTCTCCCATAAACTTATGTGTTCTCAATGCTTGATCCCCAGATGATGGAAACTTTGGAATTGGAGCCTTGTTGGAGGTGTGCTGGGGGAGGGGAGAGCTTATGGGTATTATAACCAGCTTCCCCTTGCCAGTGTTTGGCACACTCTCCAGTTGCTGTTGTCCACCAGATATTGGCCAGGAGGTGATGTCCAGCCTCTATTCCTGCCATCATTTCAAACCCTGCCATCAGGGAGCTTCCCCTGGAGTCTGTAAGCCAAAATAAGCCCTTCCCTCCACAAGTTGCTTCTGGTGGGGTGTTTGTCACAGCAAGGAGAAACTGAGGGTGGGGTTGTACCAACCAGGCGTATACTGATAGCAAGTTACCTGAAGGTGAGTTTCGTCTTAAAGACAGCTTGTCCCTGCAGACCAGTACCTTGTCTTATAAAGAGATGATTGTGGTCACCCTGCAGTGGGGCTTTGTACACGTCAAATACTTCGTTTCCTAAATGCAGGGACATGCTGGAGAGAAAAGTCGAAAGGCTTTCAGTGTTTGACTGTATTGAAAATGTGACTCAACACTACTTTCTCTCTTTGTAGGGTTCAGGAGAGGATGACAAAACTGAACACCACAAAGTGACCCCTGCTGTGACACTTGCCAGCCTCCTCCACGACATTCCCAGTAGATTAACTTTCCTACCATATCAAGGTGTGAGTAGTATGCAATGGGTTAAGAGGTTAGTCTGATTTTTCTCAATATTCCGGATACAGAGGATGGCCATGTGCTCATCTTGCAGCCAACATTCCTCTCTCTGCAGTCAGTGACTAATGGAAGTGCGTTACTAAGAGGCAATCACAGGCATGGTGGTGCATACCTCTAGTCCCAGCACTGGGAAGGCAGAGGTAGGAGGATCGCTGTGAGTTCGAAGCCAACCAAAGAGTACATAGTAAATTCGAGGTCAGCCTGGGCTAGAGTGAGACCCTACCTCAAAAAGCCAAAGGGAAAAAAAAAGCCGGGCGTGGTGGTGCACACCTTTAATCCCAGCACTCGGGAGGCAGAGGTAGTAAGATAGTCGTGAGTTTGAGGCCAGCCTGAGACTCCAGAGTGAATTCCAGGTCAGCCTGGGCTGGAGAGAGGCCCTACCTCGAAAAACAAATAAGCAAGCAAACAAAAAAGGCAATCCCTCAATAACACTGCCACCACTCTCTCCCTCCCACCGCTGAGTGAGGCGTACCTTCCATCCGACCACTTGACAATCCGAGCATTACTCTCTTTTATTTCATTTCCTTCTTCATCTCGGCGTATCCGCCATCGTATAGTATTTTCTACCTGTTTTAAAATAGGAAACTGTGTTTGACTGTGTCTTTTTCCCTCCAAAGACACACACAGAATAATCACATGTATGAGAATGAAGACAGGGGAAAGCACTTCGCCATCTTAAAAGCTGCTGTGCGCCAGGCCCGAGCCCACCCAGCCCTCGATCAGCAAGCCTACAAGCAGATGCTCCCTCCGCTCCCGCCACTGTGAACGCGATGCCTCTGCGAACGGAGCCAATGCTTCGCTTCCCCATTCCTTAGTCTTTCCTCACTAAATAAGCAACCACAGAGTCAGCTACTTAAAGATGCAGTATGTACAAAGTAGATACGATGTCGTAACTGAGATTTATGTCCAGTCTGGGGAAAGGGGGCGGAGAATACTGCTCAAACAAGATGCCAGGAGACGGGCATGTGGAGTCACTGTGCCATTCTCCCTGTACTTATATGCGCTTGAAGGTTTCCCTTAATAAAGAATTAAAACAATCTGCCACTCTGCCAGGCTTCCTCTTACAGTAAGTAGGCTAGCTACATATAAAAATCCAAACTTGCTCATAGGCATTATAACAGAGAAGCATTTTGGAAAATGCTTTCTGGTCTCTAAGGACACGCTGTGAGGTCTTAACCCTTCTGGAATGAAACACTCGGGAGGAGAGACAGGAGGATCACTGTGACTTCAAGGCCAGCTGGGCTACTGAGAACCTCTCAAGACCAAAACAAACAAAAATTCAACCCTAAAATTCTAAAAATACCAAAGTGCCCCTTAATACTATCTTACAAGTACACTAAGGAGTCACTGGAAAACAACAATTTACAGGCAATCTTTTGGACTTAAAAATTTTAAATGCACAATTCCAGTTTCAGAATCCTAAGTTGAACGGTTCTGCTCCTCCTTCAGCTTGGCTCCAACATGTCTGTTTAACCTGTGCCATCCTTTCTCACCGCACATATGAAGGTGGCTCTAAGACATGACTGATGGCAGCACTCCTACTATCAGCAAAACAGGACTGCTAGTAAGAGGGCTCATACTTTGGTAGAAAAAAACAGCTCCTTATTTTCATCATTAAAATATTCTGGAGCCAGGCATGGTGGCACATGTCTTTAATCCCAGCACTTGGGAAGCAGACACAGGAGGATCGCCGTAAGTTCAAGACGACATAATGGATTCCAGGAGGTCAGCTGGGCTAGAGCAAGACCCTACTCAAAACACCAATATCTATATCCCCGGGTCTGGGGAGAAGTCCCATTGGTTAAAGGCACTTGCTTGCAAAGTCTGACGAGCTGGGTTCAATTCCCCAGTATCCACATAAAAGCCAGACACACAGAGTGGTGCACGCGTCTGAAGTTGATTTGCAGCAGCAAGAGGCCCCAGTGTGCCCATGCTCACCTTCTCTCTCTCTCAGATGATAGATAGACAGATAGATGATAGACAGACAGACAGACAGACAGACAGATAGATAGATAGAAAACAAACTCCTCTGGAGCCAGGTGTGGTGGCACATGTGCAAGCCCAGCCCAAGGGACACTAAAGCAGGAGGATCATGAGTTTGAGGCCAGCCTGAGCTACATGGTAAGACCCTGCCTAAATATAAAATTCAATCAAATTTTTAAAATCTGGAATGTGCGAAGCCCTTTTTTGGTTTGATCCTCCCACCCAGCACCTCAAGAGAGAAAAAAGAAAAAAGATCCTGGGGACTAGGAAAACACTCACCAATGATAACATAGAGAAAACCACTTAAGACAATGCATTTGGTTGACAGAACAGGACATGTAAAGCATAATTCCCAAAAGCTCTGGTTAGTATCCCCAAGTTTTATCCTATAAAAGGAAAAGCAAATGGTACCTTAAAAAGCAAATCATACCTTTAATTTTAACCTGGTTCTACCTTCTTCATCCAACATTTCCTCATCTTCAAATTCGTCTTCATAATACTGAGGATCAAAAGGTCTATAGAGGGTTTTTAAAGTAAGCTATTAATCATACTTTATAAGCAATATAACTATCATATAGTCATAATCTTATTAATGTACATCATTATATCAAAAAATCATAATTTTAAGCCGGGCATGGTGGCACACGCCTTTAATCCCAGCACTCAGGAGGCAGAGGTAGGAGGATCGCCGTGAGTTCAAGGCCACCCTGAGACTACAGAGTGAATTCCAGGTCAGCCTGGGCTAGAGCGAGACCCTACCTCGAAAAAAAAACAAAACACATAATTTTAAAAATCACAATGCTCAGGTATTTTCGGTCAATTTGAAGGAAGCATTTAAATTCCTATTAACTTTTTATAATTTGATGCTATTTTATGACTTGAAATACTTTACAAGCAAAGCTAAACATTCAAAATATCCCAAACCATGAGCCTTTCTGGAGCAACAACAGCTGCTCCAGAGACACCACTGTGTCCGACAAAGGGGACTCTCAACTGCAGCAGTTTACTAGTTCACGTCACAGTATCAAACTGCTGCAAAAAGACACCGCCATCAAGTGTCCCTAAGCAGGAGCACACACACTCCTATCTCAGGACGTTTGCTTTTCTGAAATACAGAGTGAAGTTTGGTCAATCAACTCAAACATTCCACAAATTTCAGCAGTCAGAAAACAGCTAAATTCATTTCTTTACCTGGGCTCTACACTGAGAAAGTTGGGCAGTTTAACAAAATATAAGTCATTTCCTAGATCGGTGTTTACTTTGGGTATTTCTACTTCTATTCTGGTCTCAGGTATTGGCTCCTCCTCCTGCTGGTCCTCCTGAGGCAATCCATTTTCATCCTAGAGAAAGATTTGGAATTTTAGAGCTCCGAGGACCCTTTTTTTTTGTTTCAAGGTAGGGTCTTGCTTTAGCCCATGTAGGCCTGGAATGTGCTATGAATGTAGTCTCCAACTCAGGGCGATCCTCCTACCTCTGCCTCCTGAGTGCTGGGATTACAGGCATGCACCACCATGCTCGGCTACAAGAAGCTTTGGATTTGTTTGCTTCTATGCTTGTTTAAGACAGTTTCCTTCTACAGTGCAGACTGGTCTCAAACTCACAGAAACCCTTCTGCCTCAGCGTCCCAAGTGCTGGAATTATGCGTGTGAGCCACTACATCCAGCAAGACACATATTTAGACATCATTTTAGGGCAAAGCAGACCTCTATCCTCATCAGTATTATTTCCAGAACATCTCAGGAGAAATAAGAAGTGTGGATACATCAGTGCAAAACATCTCTTCTGAAGTCAGGCGTGGTGGCACATGCCTTTAATCCCAGCACTCAGGAGGCAGAGGTAGGAGGATGACTGTGAGTTCAAGGCCACCCTGAGACTACATAGTGAATTCCAGGTCAGCCTGGACTAGAGTGAGACCCTACCTCGAAAAACAAAAAAACAAAAACAAAAACAAAAAATCTCTTCTGTGATGAATCTACCTTCCAAATAGCTTTGGACAAAAGTGTGAAGCTGATCAACACTTCAATACGCAGTCACTGTGACATCAGAGAAAATGATCAAAATCAGCACACAGGGTGCTTGAACCAGCAAGACCCTGTCTCAAAAGCAGCACACATTTCTTTTCTTTTTTTTTTTTTGGTTTTTCGAGGTAGGGTCTCGCTCTAGTCCAGGCTGACCTGGAATTCACTATGTAGTCTCAGGGTGGCCTTGAACTCACGGCAATCCTCCTACCTCTGCCTCCTGAGTGCTGGGATTAAAGGCGTGCGCCACCACGCCCAGCTTCAGCACACATTTCTTATTATGAGCCAGAAAACACTGAAGTCAAAGGTTCTCAAATCCCAGGTCCTTACAATCTCACCCTGTCAGGCACCAGCCACCTCACGGTGAGCAGCCACTTGCGCCTCCTTGGGACCAGCAGTCTCCCACAGAGTTAGTCTTCTGCTCACTGTATTTTCCTACGATTGCTTAGTGACCAGCCTCCTCTTCTCGGAGAAAGATCCTTCACCTCTGAAACATCCTCTCTCACCTTGAATACAGGACCCAGCTCACACCAGTCATGTCACCTACCACAGGCTGTCCCGGAGTAGGTGGTTTATCTTCGCCGTCACTCCCTGAAGATATATCATCTGCACCTCCAAAGAGATCCATGGCTCCACTAGTGTCTTCAGTGCAGTGGAGAAAATGCAGAGGGTTAGGATCCGTTACTTCCACACATCCCAAGGTGTCTGACCGGCACAGAAACCACCAGACACAGCGAGCCACTCCGGAGACCTGCGCTCTTCCTCCCTCCACCTCCTGCACACTGCTTCCACATCCCCTTATTCCTCAGGAGCGCAATTGTCTCCCTAGTTCCAGATGCTCAAAGCAGGGTGTATGTAGTCCACATGGGCCCTTTCTATACCTGGGAGCCCCAAGTCTATCTAGGTCTACCGAGACCCAGTCCTTACGGCAGGCCATCACGGGGTACAGGCAATAACAACACTAATCTATGCAAACCAGAGTGGGTACGAGATTGGGTGAATGAGAAGACCGAGACTGGTCAGAGAGAGTTTCAATCACTGGGAATGAGAAATCATTCTCTGACTCAGAGAGTGGAGGACAAAAATCACTGGGACAAAATGCAAAATTCACTATATGAGAGAATCAATGAGACACCTCTGCCCATCCACTCTCACACCTGCTCAGGATTTCCTTCTTAGTTCTTGTCAGCATCCAACACTTATTTAGCTTACTTGGACTACCTAACGGCCTCCCCACCCTGCCTACCTGACGGTGAGTTCTACAGGGGAGGGAGGGGATCTATCTGTTTCGATCATGGCGACATTCTCAGTGCCCAGACAGTACACAGGGGAGTCTCAAGAACAGTCTATGAACAAAATGTTCCCACAATAACCTGTAAGACTGTTAGCATCATCACCCTTTAAGAAGTTTATTAATCTGACCCAAATCATATAGTTTAAAAGTGAAGAAGCAGACCATCTGATTCCAAAATCTATTCACAGAAGTAAATCCCAGAGCATGCTGTCTTGCCGGGCTTTCCTATTCTGCACAGCCGACCTCTAAAATGTGTGCACTGGTTACACTGTTACAGTCATTTATGTAAGCTTCCCAAGATTAACACCACAACAAATATTTAACACTGAGTTTTGCAAACTCTTCAATGACCCACATCTTATAGACTGCTTTTTCATCTGATATTCAAACTGAAGGATGCATACTCCCACTTCCATCCCGACCAGAGGCTGAGCCCCAGCAATCAATTCACTCTAAAGGAAGAGGCAGGTTCATCCACATGCACAGCACACGCTGACAGTGTGTGTACAGCCTCCAGTGTGGGTCTTCCCAGGGCTGGCAGTGCACCGCGGTTAGACGCACAAAGACGATGGAAACAGACGGGGAGAAACCGGCTAGATACCTTTAGGCATTTCGCTGTCACTATCCGCTTCTGAATCAGACGCAATCGCATTCTTGCGCTTCATTCGCAAAACTTCATCTTCACTATCGCTGCCCCTTGCAGATTCTAAAAGCAGAGTTAGAAATTCTGCAGTCACCACCCCTTCATCACTTTATGGATTAAACAATGGAATACGCTTCAGCAATACATAGGAGAGAACCCATGGTAAGTGTAATACTTTGTATGAATCTGAAATGTACTGTGCTAAGTGACAAGATAATCTAGCGGGCCGTGATGGTGCATGCCTGTAATCTTAGTTCTCAGGAGGCTGAGGCCGGAGGAACACTGAGGTTAAGCCTGGGTTACAGAGCAAGACCCTGTTTAAAAAAAAAAAGGAAAGAAAGGGAAAAGGGAGGAAGGAAATCTACAGGGGCTACATACATTAACTATGACTCCACTTATAGAACAGTGGCAGCAGACGAGTGGGTGACAGGGGAGAGATGACCACAAAGTGGACAGTGAACAGAACTGTTTAGGAAGTGGGGCCTTGCTGGAGGAAGTGGAGCCCTGGAGCTGGGCCCAGAGCTAGCCTCCCCCCTCTCTCAGAAAGACCTGCCATGCTTTCCCCACCATGAAAGACTACCTTCTGGAACTGTAAGCAAAATTAAACCTTTCCTTCCATAAGCTGCTTCTGGTTGGGCGTTTTGTCCCAGCAACAAGAAAGTGACTGATGGGTGGCGCACGCCTTTACTCCCAGCACTCGGGAGGCAGAGGTAGGAGGATCGCCGTGAGTTCAAGGCCACCCTGAGACTAGAGTGAATTCCAGATCAGCCTGGGCTAGAGCGAGACCCTACCTGGAAAAACCAAACCAAACCAAACCACAACAAGAAGAGGAGGGACAGGAGAGTGGAAGGTACTGCCGTGGGAAAGAAGGAAGAGGAGGCAGAGCTTTACCTGACTTGTCCTGCTCGCCTTCGTCTGAGGCCTGGGGCCGCTCCTCGTCATCAGAATTCTGCTTCTCCTCCTCATTATCAGAAGCCACTGGCTGTTCCTCCTCAGAATTCGCCTTCTCCTCCTCCTCGGACAGCTGCGGCCTCTCCTCGTCATCGTCGGAGCTCTGCAGCTTATCCTCATCGGACCCTGGGGCCCGCTCCTCCTCGTCAGAGTTCTGCATCTTTTCATCTTCTGACTGGTCACTTTTGTCTTCTCTGTCCCACTTCTCGTCTTCTGAGGGTGCCTTTTCAGACCCGTCCATGTCTGAGCGACGACTCCCTTCATCTGACCTGTGGCCTTCATCATCATCGTCGTTCTGGGCTTCGGACCCACTGTGCTGCTCTACATCCGAAGGGTCGTTATCCTCATGGTCAGAGCGCTCAGAAGCTTCGGATCTGTTGTCTGACTGCTCAGAATGGTTGTCACTGCCACTGTGGTGAGACGCCCCCTCGTCCTCACTGTCGTCCCCAAACAGCTCCTTATTGCTGGGCTGCCCCGAGTCCCCTCTTTCATCCTGCTCACTCTCACTTCCCGAGGCATTGCTGCCAGAAGCCGCATTCTCCTGCTCGGAATCAGACTCAGATCCAGAATCCGAATCTACAGGACCACGGAGAAAAACAGGAAAGTTACCAAAACAGGGCAAAGCAGGGAACGCCAAAAGGACAAAAACTGTTAGAATAAGCTTCCTCAGAATTCTGGAATATATGACCTTTCAGTAACCAGGGGTGCTCAGCTGAGAAAAACTAGCTGAATCTCAGTCATAAAACCAAACTGAAGCCATGAGTGGGAGCTCGCATCTGTGACCCCATCACTCAGAAAGCCAAACAAGAGGGTCAGTGAGCTCAGCACACCACCAATAAGCCACACCTCCAGCCCAACCAAGAATTTTATTTCTTCCAGCACCGTTTTCTAATGAAACAAACAAAAACATACTTTAAGTAACTGAGGACTTAATGAAAGAATCACAGGAAAATTAGGAAATGTTTTAGGATGAATGAAAACAAAAACACAGCACCCCAATGCTAGGAATACAATGAAAGGAATCCCCAAGGAAAGCTTGTAGCTGCAAACACACACTGCAAGGGAGAATCTCAAATCAGCAGCCTAGCCTAGCCTTTCACATAGAGATCAGAGAGAGAGACAGACTAAACCCAAAACAAGCATAAGAAAATAAAGACTAGGGCAGAATTGTCAAAATATTTTTATTTATTTACTTATAAGGGTTAGGGTTAGGGTTATGGGCACACCAGGACCTCTTGGCAATGCAAATGAACTTCAGATGCAAGTACCATTTGTGCATCTGGCATTCCATGGGTCCTGGGGAATCAAGCCTGGACCAGCAGGCTTTGTACGCAATCACCCCAGCTGGGGTTGCATGAACTAAGGCATAAGAACACGACCAGCTGGTCATATGGGCTACACCCCCTCACACTCCCATGCCTCTGAACCTTCTCTCCACCACTGAGTTTTGGTTTGTTTTTGAGTAAGGCAGGAAGGGAAAAGGAAGGAAGACAAGAACAATTCCACTTTTCAGTAGTATTCAAAAGAAAGTACTTAAAAATGAATTTAAAGGCTGGAGAGGGGGCTCAGCGGTTAAGACACTTGCTTGCAAAGCCTAACAACCAGAGTTCAATTCCCCAGTACCCCTGTAAAGCCAGCTGCACAAAGTGGCACATGCATCTGGAGTTCATTTGCAGTGGCAGGAGGCCCTGGCATGCACATATTCATTCTCATTTTCTCTCTCTCTCTCTCTCTCTCTCTCTCTCTCTCTCTCTCTCTCTGCCCTTGTAAATAAATAATTTTTTTTTTTTGGTTTTTTGAGGAAGGGTCTCACTCTAGCCCAGGCTGACCTGGAATTCACTATGTAGTTTCAGGGTGGCCTTGAACTCACAGCGATCCTCCTACCTCTGCCTCCTGAGTGCTGGGATTCAAGCCGTGCACCACCACACCCGGCTTAAAATATATTTTCAAAAAGGAAGCCCCCAAATGCAATCATCTCCACACATCTTCCATTTACATTGTGCTGCAACAGATGAGCTCTGCAGGGCATCCTGACTGAATGACTGAGTCTGTTCACGCAACTGTGTCAGATAAGCACTGGGCATCACGATAAAGTGGGGAGAAGGTACACCTGCCTTTTCATCATGATCTTGAACATCTGGCAAGATGGGTAGAAAATAACAGGGATGGATATTTAATGAATGAATAATTTTCATGGAAGTCATGAGAAGGGTCACATTGAACTTGAAGAGATATAGACAAGAAAAAGGGAGAAAATATGCTAGCAAAAGTAGTAGGAAGGACGTTAGCACAAAAAGTTTTTACAGGCTTATAA